>CAMAOC010000211.1:0-93577 GCA_945859555.1 Megachile ligniseca
TAGCACTATAACTATTATTATTATCCTCATTACTATTATTATTATCGCTATAACTATTATTATTACCCTTATTACTATTATTGTTATCGCTATATCTATTATTATGATCCTTATTACTATTATTATTACCCTTTTTACTATTATTATTATCGCTATATCTATTATCATTATCCTTATTACTATTATTATTATCGCTATGACTGTTATTATTATCCTTATTCTATTATTACTATTCCTATTACTCTAGTCTTTATCCTTATAACTACTATTATTATCACTATTATTCTTGTCTTTATCCTTATAAGTATTATTATTATCATTATTACTATTATTATTATCAGTATTACTCTTGTCTTTATCCTTATAGCTCTTATTACTATCATTATTACTATTAATATTATCGCTATGACTGTCATTATTATCCTTATTCTATTAATACTATCCCTATTACTCTTATGGTTATCCTTATAACTATTATTATTATCCTTATTTCTATTATTAGTAGCACTATAACTATTATTATTACCCTTATTACTATTATTATTATCGCTACATCTATTATTATTATCCTTATTACTATTATTACTATCCCTATTACTCTTGTCTTCATCCTTATAGCTATTATTTCTATCATTATTACTATTAATATTATCGCTATGACTGTTATTATTATCCTTATTCTATTAATACTATCCCTATTACTCTTATGGTTATCCTTATAACTACTATTATAATAATCTTATTTCTATTATTAGTAGCACTATAACTATTATTATTACCCTTATTACTATTATTATTATCGGTATATCTATTATTATTATCCTTATTATATTATTACTATCCCTATTACTCTTGTTTTTATCCTTATAACTATTACTATAATCCTTATTACTATTATTGTTGGCACTATAACTACTATTATTATCCCTATTACTCTTGTTTTTGTCCTCATATCTATTATTATGATCGTTAATAATATTAGTATTATCGTTATAATTGTTATTAATATCCCTATTACTATTATTATTATCGCTATAACTATTATTATTATCCTTATTACTATTCTTATTACCCTTTTTACTATTATTACTATCGCTATATCTATTATTATTATCCTTATTACTCTTATTATTATCCTTATTACTATTATTATTAGCACTATAACTATTATTATTATCCGTATTACTATTATTATTATCGTTATGACTGTTATTATTATCCTTATTCTATTATTACTATCCCTATTACTATTGTCTTTATCCTTGTAACTATTATTATTTCCCTTATTACTGTTATCATTATCGTTATGACTGTTATTATTATCCTTATTATATTATTACTATCCGTATTACTCTTGTCTTTATCCTTATAACTATTATTATTATCCTTATTACTATTATTATTAGCACTATAACTATTATTATTATCCTCATTACTATTCCTATTACTCTTGTCTTTATCCTTATAACTATTACTATTATCACTATTATTCTTGTCTTTATCCTTATAAGTATTATTATTATCGTTATTACTATTATTATTATCCCTATTACTCTTGTCTTTATCCTTATAGCTATTATTACTATCATTATTACTATTATTATTATCGCTATAACTATTATTATTATCCCTATTACTATTGTTATTATCGCTATTACTATTATTATTATCCTCATTCTATTATTAATATCCCTTTACTCTTGTGGTTATCCTTATAACTATTATTATTATCCTTATTTCTATTATTAGTAGCACTATAACTATTATTATTACCCTTATTACTATTATTATTATCGCTATATCTATTATTATTATCCTTATTACTATTATTACTATCCCTATTACTCTTGTCTTTATCCTTATAGCTATTATTTCTATCATTATTACTATTAATATTATCGCTATGACTGTTATTATTATCCTTATTCTATTAATACTATCCCTATTACTCTTATGGTTATCCTTATAACTACTATTATAATAATCTTGTTTCTATTATTAGTAGCACTATAACTATTATTATTACCCTTATTACTATTATTATTATCGGTATATCTATTATTATTATCCTTATTATATTATTACTATCCCTATTACTCTTGTTTTTATCCTTATAACTATTACTATAATCCTTATTACTATTATTGTTGGCACTATAACTATTATTATTATCCCTATTACTCTTGTTTTTGTCCTTATATCTATTATTATGATCGTTAATAATATTAGTATTATCGTTATAATTGTTATTATTATCCCTATTACTATTATTATTATCGCTATAACTATTATTATTATCCTTATTACTATTCTTATTACCCTTCTTACTATTATTACTATCGCTATATCTATTATTATTATCCTTATTACTCTTATTATTATCCTTATTACTATTATTATTAGCACTATAACTATTATTATTATCCGTATTACTATTATTATTATCGTTATGACTGTTATTATTATCCTTATTCTATTATTACTATCCCTATTACTATTGTCTTTATCCTTGTAACTATTATTATTTCCCTTATTACTGTTATCATTATCGTTATGACTGTTATTATTATCCTTATTATATTATTACTATCCGTATTACTCTTGTCTTTATCCTTATAACTATTATTATTATCCTTATTACTATTATTATTAGCACTATAACTATTATTATTATCCTCATTACTATTATTATTATCGCTATAACTATTATTATTACCCTTATTACCATTATTATTATCGCTATATCTATTATTATTATCCTTATTACTATTCCTATTACTCTTGTCTTTATCCTTATAACTATTACTATTATCACTATTACTCTTGTTTTTATCCTTATAACTATTACTATAATCCTTATTACTATTATTGTTGGCACTATAACTACTATTATTATCCCTATTACTCTTGTTTTTGTCCTTATATCTATTATTATGATCGTTAATAATATTAGTATTATCGTTATAATTGTTATTAATATCCCTATTACTATTATTATTATCGCTATAACTATTATTATTATCCTTATTACTATTCTTATTACCCTTTTTACTATTATTACTATCGCTATATCTATTATTATTATCCTTATTACTCTTATTATTATCCTTATTACTATTATTATTAGCACTATAACTATTATTATTATCCGTATTACTATTATTATTATCGTTATGACTGTTATTATTATCCTTATTCTATTATTACTATCCCTATTACTATTGTCTTTATCCTTGTAACTATTATTATTTCCCTTATTACTGTTATCATTATCGTTATGACTGTTATTATTATCCTTATTATATTATTACTATCCGTATTACTCTTGTCTTTATCCTTATAACTATTATTATTATCCTTATTACTATTATTATTAGCACTATAACTATTATTATTATCCTCATTACTATTCCTATTACTCTTGTCTTTATCCTTATAACTATTACTATTATCACTATTATTCTTGTCTTTATCCTTATAAGTATTATTATTATCGTTATTACTATTATTATTATCCCTATTACTCTTGTCTTTATCCTTATAGCTATTATTACTATCATTATTACTATTATTATTATCGCTATAACTATTATTATTATCCCTATTACTATTGTTATTATCGCTATTACTGTTATTATTATCCTCATTCTATTATTAATATCCCTTTACTCTTGTGGTTATCCTTATAACTATTATTATTATCCTTATTTCTATTATTAGTAGCACTATAACTATTATTATTACCCTTATTACTATTATTATTATCGCTATATCTATTATTATTATCCTTATTACTATTATTACTATCCCTATTACTCTTGTCTTTATCCTTATAGCTATTATTTCTATCATTATTACTATTAATATTATCGCTATGACTGTTATTATTATCCTTATTCTATTAATACTATCCCTATTA
This sequence comes from Megachile ligniseca, assembly GCA_945859555.1. Taxonomy (NCBI): domain Eukaryota; kingdom Metazoa; phylum Arthropoda; class Insecta; order Hymenoptera; family Megachilidae; genus Megachile; species Megachile ligniseca. The sequence goes on from CAMAOC010000211.1 coordinate 3,920, forward strand.
CTCTTATGGTTATCCTTATAACTACTATTATAATAATCTTGTTTCTATTATTAGTAGCACTATAACTATTATTATTACCCTTATTACTATTATTATTATCGGTATATCTATTATTATTATCCTTATTATATTATTACTATCCCTATTACTCTTGTTTTTATCCTTATAACTATTACTATAATCCTTATTACTATTATTGTTGGCACTATAACTATTATTATTATCCCTATTACTCTTGTTTTTGTCCTTATATCTATTATTATGATCGTTAATAATATTAGTATTATCGTTATAATTGTTATTATTATCCCTATTACTATTATTATTATCGCTATAACTATTATTATTATCCTTATTACTATTCTTATTACCCTTCTTACTATTATTACTATCGCTATATCTATTATTATTATCCTTATTACTCTTATTATTATCCTTATTACTATTATTATTAGCACTATAACTATTATTATTATCCGTATTACTATTATTATTATCGTTATGACTGTTATTATTATCCTTATTCTATTATTACTATCCCTATTACTATTGTCTTTATCCTTGTAACTATTATTATTTCCCTTATTACTGTTATCATTATCGTTATGACTGTTATTATTATCCTTATTATATTATTACTATCCGTATTACTCTTGTCTTTATCCTTATAACTATTATTATTATCCTTATTACTATTATTATTAGCACTATAACTATTATTATTATCCTCATTACTATTATTATTATCGCTATAACTATTATTATTACCCTTATTACCATTATTATTATCGCTATATCTATTATTATTATCCTTATTACTATTCCTATTACTCTTGTCTTTATCCTTATAACTATTACTATTATCACTATTATTCTTGTCTTTATCCTTATAAGTATTATTATTATCGTTATTACTATTATTATTATCCCTATTACTCTTGTCTTTATCCTTATAGCTATTATTACTATCATTATTACTATTATTATTATCGCTATAACTATTATTATTATCCCTATTACTATTGTTATTATCGCTATTACTGTTATTATTATCCTCATTCTATTATTAATATCCCTTTACTCTTGTGGTTATCCTTATAACTATTATTATTATCCTTATTTCTATTATCAGTAGCACTATAACCATTATTATTACCCTTATTACTATTATTATTATCGCTATATCTATTATTATTATCCTTATTACTATTATTACTATCCCTATTACTCTTGTCTTTATCCTTATAGCTATTATTTCTATCAATAGTACTATTAATATTATCGCTATGACTGTTATTATTATCCTTATTCTATTAATACTATCCCTATTACTCTTATGGTTATCCTTATAACTACTATTATAATAATCTTATTTCTATTATTAGTAGCACTATAACTATTATTATTACCCTTATTACTATTATTATTATCGGTATATCTATTATTATTATCCTTATTATATTATTACTATCCCTATTACTCTTGTTTTTATCCTTATAACTATTACTATAATCCTTATTACTATTATTGTTGGCACTATAACTATTATTATTATCCCTATTACTCTTGTTTTTGTCCTTATATCTATTATTATGATCGTTAATAATATTAGTATTATCGTTATAATTGTTATTATTATCCCTATTACTATTATTATTATCGCTATAACTATTATTATTATCCTTATTACTATTCTTATTACCCTTTTTACTATTATTACTATCGCTATATCTATTATTATTATCCTTATTACTCTTATTATTATCCTTATTACTATTATTATTAGCACTATAACTATTATTATTATCCGTATTACTATTATTATTATCGTTATGACTGTTATTATTATCCTTATTCTATTATTACTATCCCTATTACTATTGTCTTTATCCTTGTAACTATTATTATTTCCCTTATTACTGTTATCATTATCGTTATGACTGTTATTATTATCCTTATTATATTATTACTATCCGTATTACTCTTGTCTTTATCCTTATAACTATTATTATTATCCTTATTACTATTATTATTAGCACTATAACTATTATTATTATCCTCATTACTATTATTATTATCGCTATGACTATTATTATTACCCTTATTACTATTATTATTATCGCTATATCTATTATTATTATCCTTATTACTATTATTATTACCCTTTTTACTATTATTATTATCGCTATATCTATTATTATTATCCTTATTACTATTATTATTATCGCTATGATTGTTATTATTATTTTTATTCTATTATTACTATCCCTATTACTCTTGTCTTTATCCTTATTCTATTATTACTATTCCTATTACTCTTGTCTTTATCCTTATAACTATTACTATTATCACTATTATTCTTGTCTTTAGCCTTATAAGTATTATTATTATCGTTATTACTATTATTATTATCCCTATTACTATTGTTATTATCGCTATTACTGTTATTATTATCCTCATTCTATTATTAATATCCCTTTACTCTTGTGGTTATCCTTATAACTATTATTATTAGCCTTATTTCTATTATTAGTAGCACTATAACTATTATTATTACCCTTATTACTATTATTATTATCGCTATATCTATTATTATTATCCTTATTACTATTATTACTATCCCTATTACTCTTGTCTTTATCCTTATAGCTATTATTTCTATCATTATTACTATTAATATTATCGCTATGACTGTTATTATTATCCTTATTCTATTAATACTATCCCTATTACTCTTATGGTTATCCTTATAACTACTATTATAATAATCTTATTTCTATTATTAGTAGCACTATAACTATTATTATTACCCGTATTACTATTATTATTATCGGTATATCTATTATTATTATCCTTATTATATTATTACTATCCCTATTACTCTTGTTTTTATCCTTATAACTATTACTATAATCCTTATTACTATTATTGTTGGCACTATAACTATTATTATTATCCCTATTACTCTTGTTTTTGTCCTTATATCTATTATTATGATCGTTAATAATATTAGTATTATCGTTATAATTGTTATTATTATCCCTATTACTATTATTATTATCGCTATAACTATTATTATTATCCTTATTACTATTCTTATTACCCTTTTTACTATTATTACTATCGCTATATCTATTATTATTATCCTTATTACTCTTATTATTATCCTTATTACTATTATTATTAGCACTATAACTATTATTATTATCCATATTACTATTATTATTATCGTTATGACTGTTATTATTATCCTTATTCTATTATTACTATCCCTATTACTATTGTCTTTATCCTTGTAACTATTATTATTTCCCTTATTACTGTTATCATTATCGTTATGACTGTTATTATTATCCTTATTATATTATTACTATCCGTATTACTCTTGTCTTTATCCTTATAAATATTATTATTATCCTTATTACTATTATTATTAGCACTATAACTATTATTATTATCCTCATTACTATTATTATTATCGCTATAACTATTATTATTACCCTTATTACTATTATTATTATCGCTATATCTATTATTATTATCCTTATTACTATTATTATTACCCTTTTTACTATTATTATTATCGCTATATCTATTATTATTATCCTTATTACTATTATTATTATCGCTATGACTGTTATTATTATCCTTATTCTATTATTACTATTCCTATTACTCTAGTCTTTATCCTTATAACTATTATTATTATCACTATTATTCTTGTCTTTATCCTTATAAGTATTATTATTATCATTATTACTATTATTATTATCAGTATTACTCTTGTCTTTATCCTTATTGCTATTATTACTATCATTATTACTATTAATATTATCGCTATGACTGTTATTATTTTTCTTATTCTATTATTACTATTCCTATTACTCTTGTCTTTATCCTTATAACTATTATTATTATCCTTACTACAATTATTACTAGCACTATAACTATTATTATTATCCTTAGTACTATTATTATTATCGCTATGACTGTTATTATTATCCTTATTCTATTAATACTATCCCTATTACTCTTGTCTTTATCCTTATAACTATTATTATTATCCGTATTACTATTATTATTAGCACTACAACTATTATTATTATCCTCATTACTATTATTATTATCGCTATAACTGTTATTATTATCCTTATTCTATTATTACTATCCCTATTACTCTTGCCTTTATACTTATAACTATTATTATTATCCTTATTTCTATTATTGTCAGCACTATAACTATTATTATTATTATCCTTATTACTATTATTATTATCGCTATAACTATTATTATTATCCTTATTACTATTATTATTATCGCTATGATTGTTATTATTATTTTTATTCTATTATTACTATCCCTATTACTCTTGTCTTTATCCTTATTCTATTATTACTATTCCTATTACTCTTGTCTTTATCCTTATAACTATTACTATTATCACTATTATTCTTGTCTTTATCCTTATAAGTATTATTATTATCGTTATTACTATTATTATTATCCCTATTACTCTTGTCTTTATCCTTATAGCTATTATTACTATCATTATTACTATTATTATTATCGCTATAACTATTATTATTATCCCTATTACTATTGTTATTATCGCTATTACTGTTATTATTATCCTCATTCTATTATTAATATCCCTTTACTCTTGTGGTTATCCTTATAACTATTATTATTATCCTTATTTCTATTATTAGTAGCACTATAACTATTATTATTACCCTTATTACTATTATTATTATCGCTATATCTATTATTATTATCCTTATTACTATTATTACTATCCCTATTACTCTTGTCTTTATCCTTATAGCTATTATTTCTATCATTATTACTATTAATATTATCGCTATGACTGTTATTATTATCCTTATTCTATTAATACTATCCCTATTACTCTTATGGTTATCCTTATAACTACTATTATAATAATCTTATTTCTATTATTAGTAGCACTATAACTATTATTATTACCCTTATTACTATTATTATTATCGGTATATCTATTATTATTATCCTTATTATATTATTACTATCCCTATTACTCTTGTTTTTATCCTTATAACTATTACTATAATCCTTATTACTATTATTGTTGGCACTATAACTATTATTATTATCCGTATTACTATTATTATTATCGTTATGACTATTATTATTATCCTTATTCTATTATTACTATCCCTATTACTATTGTCTTTATCCTTACAACTATTATTATTTCCCTTATTACTATTATTTTTTTTTTTTCTTTCGAGTTTTAAGTCGCATTAACTGCTCAGGTCATGAGCGACTTGATACGAATGTATCCAATTTTATATCTAATTTTCTATTGGGTTTCTTAATGAGGTCTTTATACAGTGAGATCTTGTTGGTATGTTCGTATTGTTAAAGGACTTACAGTTTGTTGTATATTTTAAGCTGTTTTAGGAATTCAATTAAATTTCTAGTATTTTCACTTGTGCCTATTATGTCTTTTATATTGTTTTTGATTTTAAATTTTTTCCTTATTACATCGTAATGCTGGCAATCAAATATAATGTGCTTTATGGTGAGATTAACATTACATATCAAACACTTCGGCGGACTGTCTTTTAGAAAGAGATAAGAATGAGTGAGTCTTGTGTGACCTATTAATATTCTGTTGACAATAACTTGTTCTTGTCTGCTCAGGTTCTTAATATCAGGCTTGTAGTTTCCCTCTTTTCCTGGTGGAAGCTTCGTTGAGATCAGGTTTCCTAGTTTTTGGTTCCATTGGTCTCTTAGTCTTTTGTTAACTTCTGTTCTAAAGTCCTGGAGGGGGGTTTTCTCATATTCTTCCATGATTTCACGATGGGACGCTGTTTTGGCTGCTAAGTCCGCTTTATCGTTTCCCTCAATTCCCACATGTGAAGGAACCCATATAAACAAAGTTTCTTTGCCCTCTTTACGAGATTGTGAGTACAGATTTTGGATATTTTGAATTAATTCATCAGATGTATCTGGGTTTTGAATTTTCTGGAGAGAGCTTTTAGAATCTGAAAGAATAGCAAATTTTTTGTGAGTTGAGCGTTGGATAAGCATAAGGGCTTCTTTAATAGCAATAGCTTCACATGTGAAAATTGACATCATTTTTGGGAGTTTTAAGCATATTTCGGATTCTGTTGTAACTACAGCGCAGCCGTTTCCTTCTTTGGATTTGGATCCATCCGTGAATATAAGTTCATAGTTCGAAAGTGTAAACTTCATTTCCTCGAACAGGGCCCTGACAACTGAAGCAGGAGTTTCTTCTTTTCTCTTAAAAGCTAGGTCGAAATTAACCATTGGAATGTCAATGATCCATGGAGGATCCGATGAATATTTAATTTTTCCCAACCTAGTTGTGTCTAATTCAAAACAAATTTCTTCAAAAATGCTCTGGATTCTTATGTAAAACGGTTTGGGTAGATTTACTTTTTTCTCGTAAACATTTTTATATCTTGAAGTGAAAACATTTTGGTGTACCGCGTTCTTTAGGGAAGCCCCAATACGTAGTGCATAATTAACTGAAAGGAATTTTCGCCTCTCTTGTAGGTGAGGTTCATTTGTTATGGCTAGTAAACTGTTTATTGGACTGGTACGGAAGGCTCCTGTTGCCATTCGGAGTGCAGAATTGTGAATTGTGTTTAGAGTTTTTAGATCTGATTTCTTTGCCGAGTTATATATGATACTACCATAATCAATTTTGGATCTAATTACAGCTTTATAGGTAATCATTAAGATTTCTTGGCTTGCCCCCCAAACGGTTGATGACAGTGCCTTTATTAAATTTAGACGAGTTTTACAGTCATCTATTAGACCTTTAATATGTTGCTTCCATGTAAGTTTTCTATCGAATACCAAACCTAGGATTTTCAGGGTTTCCACAGAATTTATGTTACTATTATTTAAGGAGATCTTAGGGTTGTGTATTTGTTGTTTGTGTCTTGCAAACGAGATACATTTCGTTTTCCGAGTCGAGAATTTGAAACCTGTTTTTTCTGCCCATGCTTGGAGGGCGTTTATTGTCTCCTGAAGGAGTTTTTCTGTAGTTTCCTTTTCTTTCCCTCCGCAAAAGATATTTAAGTCGTCAGCAAATAGGGCACATTTGACAGGTGAGTTTATAACTTTAGGTGCTTCATTAATTGCAATAAGAAATAGCGTTACACTTAGTACCGACCCCTGTGGCACACCATTTTGAATCTCAAAGCTTTCAGATAGCATCCCATTAGCTCTTACTCTTATTCTTCTTTTCTTTAGAAAATTATAAATAAATGCCAACATTCTACCTGTAATATGATGTTTAAGGAGAATATTAATGACTCTGGGCCGCCATACCATATCGTATGCCTTTTCGATGTCAAGGGATACCACTGTTAAATGTTGATTGGTTGCAAATGAGTCACATATTGCTGTTTCAAGATTAATAAGGTGATCTACTGAAGATCTAAATTTTCTGAAACCGCTTTGTTCCTGGGAAAAGAAGTCAATGTTTTCTAATTGCCACCTAAGTCTTCTGTTAATCACTTTTTCTAAAAGTTTACACATCGTGCATGTTAAGGAAATCGGTCGGTAGTTACTAGCTATTGTCATGTCCTGATTTGGTTTTGGCACCGGCACAACTATTGCTTCTCTCCATTTTTCGGGAAAAACCATGTTTGTCCAAATAAAATTAAATAGATCGGTGATATATGATAAGGTTTTATCCGACAGTTGTTTTAAGAACTCGTTGGGAATTAAGTCTGGACCTGGACTAGAATTTTTACATCTCTTAAGTATACATTTAATTTCTTCAAGTTTAATGATTGAATTAAAAGGCTGTTCCGAATTTACAAAAATTTTTTCTTCTCCTATTTCTTGGTAATTTCCGATATTCTGAAGAAATTTTTCGTCATAATTGGCGTTACTGGAATTTTTAGAAAAGGAGCTAGCTAGTTCATTGGCAATATCTTGGGGTTGATGGAAAATTTGGTTTGCGTGGTTTAGGAGTGTAGATATGGAATAGATACGTGCTGTTCCTCTAATTTTCCTGATTTTGTCCCAACAGTTACTATAAGAGGTATTGTTGTTTGTGGAGCTTATGTAGTCCATCCAGGATTTTTTTTTACTTTCCTTGACAGTTCTTCGGGCTATAGCTCGTAACTTTTTGTATTGAATTTTATTTTCTATAGATGGATGCCTCTTGAAGACATTGAAGGCGTGATTGAAGGCCACCACGGAACCGTACGTTTTCTAGTTTTATTATTAAATAGGGGTATAGTTTTATTTGCTACTTCATGAATTATGTTGGTGAAATTTTCAACTATTGAGTTGATATTTTCCTTATTATTACTGTTGACCGGAGGAAGGTTATCTACACGTTGATCCATAAGTGCTCGAAAAAGACCCCAATTTGCTTTTCTTGTATTCCATGCGGGTGTCAGATAGGGAACATGTTCTTGAGGTGTTGCTCCAGATAATGTTATTGGAAAATGATCACTATCATGAGGATTTGAGGCTACATCCCAATCGAAGTAGTGTGCTATTCTTGTGGAGCAGATGGACAAATCAATTGCACTTAACGTACCGTTGGATATATTTATATGGGTGGGAGATGTAGAGTTGAGTAAGAAAAGATCTGGATCATCCAAAAGCGATTTGATAATTTCCCCTCTAGGGTCGTTTTTGTTGGATCCCCACAGTGTACTGTGGCTGTTGAAGTCTCCCAGCAGGATAAAAGGTTTGGGGAGTTTATTTATTAAGTTTGATAATTCAGAGATTGAAAACTCGTAGCTATTGGGTATGTAGATGTTGCATATGCAAATTTCCATAGATAGAGACAATACTGAGGTAGCTACCACTTCTAAGTTTGTGTTAAGAGAGATTTCTTTACAGGGAATATTATTTTTAATATATGTGGCAACCCCACCACTTGCGTGACAGGAGTGAGTTCTATTCGTGAAATTTGGTGAATAGTTTTTTATGTTGGCAGCATATGTTTCCTTGAAATTTGTTTCCTGAAGGCATACAATATCGGGATCAGTGTTGTTTATAAGGATCTGTAGTCTTTCCTTATGTGTGTTGTATCCGTTAATGTTCCACTGGAGAATTTTCATAGGTGGTTATTCTTTAATTTGAATGAGGAAATAGAGGTTTGGGAATATCTTATGTTGAAGTTTTATTAGAGTATGTTGAGGGTTCTTTTTTCTTTGTAGCGATGTAATCGTCAAACTTTTTTGTCATTCGGGTACATCTATTTTTAATTTTGCGATCAGTAAGAAGTGGATACATTTGCTTAATCATATCACTGAGAGCTTGGATGTCTGTAGTATATGATAATGCTAATTCTGTTACATTTGGGTTTCCCTTGGCGTTTTCCATGAGGCTCTTAAATTGGTTATAATTTATGATGTAATTGCTAGGGTGACCTTCGAGTAGTTCCTTTAGAGGAGCTATCATTTCTTCAACGGTTACTGCGTCCAGTTCTCCAATTTTTCTCACTTTCGTCTTCCTTTTACTCAGTTGTCTCGCTGGTGGTAACAACGAATTCATTTCATCTGTGGAGTCTTCACCATCCATTAAGGACGAATCTGTAGCCTCTTCTTCCGGAGCTATTATCTGCGTGCTTTGGGAGCTTGTTTCAGATAGTGGTCTTTTTGCACTATTTTGTCTTAACATCGTTTCCCTTGGTGGGTCACTATTTAAAATTTGTGATAGTCGCGTCATTTCAGATCTCGTGTTGAGATCCGAAAATTGTTTATGGGATGTGGTCCCTTGGATTGGTGATGAAAGGGTTGAGGTGTCCATTGCAGTATTATTTTCTTTATTTGTTGAGTCTGGGCAGTCTTTTGCTAAGTGGCCTTCTTTTTTACATAGGTAGCAATTAATATTGTCTCCTGATAAGTAGATCCAATAACTGGTGTCTTCATAAAAGATGTTCAACGATGGTGGTAACTTGTAAACATATTCCGGTTTTATAAATACTTGACGCCGGAAGCTTAGTATATGTGAGAATCCAGGTTCAGATAACCCAGCTCTAAGAAATGTTATTTGGGACATAGGTTTCACGTTTAATTTAATCAATTCTTTCTCAATAATCTCGTGCGGAATTACCGGACATACGTTAGACAGAATAATTCTTTTGTGACTGTTTATTAAAGGTCGTAGGCTGATTGTATTGTTTCCTATTATGATTTTTGAATAACTGCTTGTGATGTTCTCTACTATTTGTTTACTTGATAAGAATATACATATACGAGAGTTTGAAATTCTTGATACGAATCTGATATTTGCTGGATCTGTGATTTTCCCGATTGTATTAACATATTCCTTTAATGGGATGCCGTCGATAGAATCGAGCACTATTGCTTGGTTTTTCTGAGGAAATAAGGAACTTTGTGTCGCCGACGCATAACTTTGTTTTAAAGGCATGTTGGGATTGCTGTTGTGAGAGACTGTCGGTAGAGTATTTTGAGAGCTCCTGTAGTCAGGAGCTGCCATATGTAGGTTTTTGTATATACCTACAGAGTTTAGACACTTGTAACTGATTTCTTATTTATATTCACTCGCGACTCACAACACGCGGCACGATGCTAAATACGTCTTGCCGGTTTGACGGTCGAAAGCAAACTGTTTACTATTATTATTATCGCTATATCTATTATTATTATCCTTATTACTATTATTATTAGCACTATAACTATCATTATTATCCGTATTACTATTATTATTATCGTTATGACTGTTATTATTATCCTTATTCTATTATTATTATCCCTATTACTCTTGTCTTTATCCTTATAACTATTATTATTATCCTTATTACTATTATTATTATCGCTATAACTATTATTATTATCCTTATTACTATTATTATTATCGCTATGACTGTTATTATTATCCTCATTCTATTATTAATATCCCTTTACTCTTGTGGTTATCCTTATAACTATTATTATTATCCTTATTTCTATTATTAGTAGCACTATAACTATTATTATTACCCTTATTACTATTATTATTATCGCTATATCTATTATTATTATCGTTATTCTATTATTACTATCCCTATTACTCTTGTCTTTATCCTTAAACTATTATTATTATCCTTACTACAATTATTACTGGCACTATAACTATTATTATTATCCTTATAACTATTATTAGTATCGCTATGTCTATTATTATTTTCCTTATTACTATTATTATTATCGCTATAACTATTATTATTATCCCTATTACTATTATTATTATCGCTATAACTATTATTATTATCCTCATTACTATTATTATTATCGCTATAACTGTTATTATTACCGTTATTACTATTATTATTAGCACTATAACTGTTACTATTACCGTTATTACTATTATTATTAGCACTGTAACTGTTATTATTATCCTCATTCTATTATTAATATCCCTATTACTCTTGTCTTTATCCTTATAGCTATTATTACTATCATTATTACTATTAATATTATCGCTATGACTGTTATTATTATCCTTATTCTATTAATACTATCCCTATTACTCTTATGGTTATCCTTATAACTATTACTATTATCCTTATTTCTATCATTGTTAGCACTATAACTATTATTATTATTATCCTTATTACTATTATTATTATCGCTATGACTGTTATTATTATCCTTATTCTATTATTACTATCCCTATTACTCTTGTCTTTATACTTATAACTATTATTATTATCCGTATTACTATTATTATTATCGCTATATCTATTATTATTATCCTCATTACTATTATTATTATCGCTATGACTGTTATTATTATCCTTATTATATTATTACTATTGCTATTACTCTTGTCTTTATCCTTATAACTATTATTATTATTTCCCTTATTACTATTATTATTATCGCTATAACTGTGATTATTATCCTTATTACTATTATTATTATCGCTATGACTGTTATTATTATTCTTATTCTATTATTACTATTCATATTACTCTTTTCATTATCCTTATAACTATTATTTTTATTCTATTATTACTATTCCTATTACTCTTGTCTCTATAATTATAACTATTATTATTATCCTTATTTCTATTATTAGTAGCACTATAACTATTATTATTACCCTTATTACTATTATTATTATCGCTATATCTATTATTATTATCCTTATTACTATTATTATTACCCATTTTACTATTATTATTATCGCTATATCTATTATTATTATCCTTATTACTATTATTATTATCGCTATGACTGTTATTATTATTGTTATTCTATTATTACTATCCCTATTACTCTTGTCTTTGCCCATATAACTATTTTTATTATCCTTATTACTATTATTATTATCGCTATGACTGTTATTATTATCCTTATTCTATTATTACTATTCCTATTACTCTTGTCTTTATCCTTATAACTATTATTATTATCCTTATGACTATTATTATTATCGCTATAACTATTATTATTATCCTCATTACTATTATTATTATCGCTATGACTGTTATTATTATCCTTATTATATTATTCCTATTGCTATTACTCTTGTCTTTATCCTTATAACTATTATTATTATTTCCCTTATTACTATTATTATTATCGCTATAACTGTGATTATTATCCTTATTACTATTATTATTATCGCTATGACTGTTATTATTATTCTTATTCTATTATTACTATTCATATTACTCTTTTCATTATCCTTATAACTATTATTATTATCCCTATTACTATTATTATTATCGCTATGACTGTTATAATTATTTTTATTCTATTATTAATATTCCTATTACTCTTGTCTCTATCCTTATAACTATTATTATTATCCTTATTTCTATTATTAGTTGCACTATAACTATTATTATTACCCTTATTACTACTATTATTATCGCTATATCTATTATTATTATCCTTATTATATTATTACTATCCCTATTACTCTTGTCTTTATCCTTATAACTATTACTATAATCCTTATTACTACTATTGTTAGCACTATAACTATTATTATTATCCCTATTACTCTTGTTTTTATCCTTATAACTATTATTATTATCCTTATTTCTATTATTAGTAGCACTATAACTATTATTATTACCCTTATTACTATTATTATTATCGCTATATCTATTATTATTATCCTTATTACTATTATTACTATCCCTATTACTCTTGTCTTTATCCTTATAACTATTACTATAATCCCTATTACTATTATTGTTAGCACTATAACTATTATTATGATCCTTATTACTATTATTATTATCGCTATCACTGTTATTATTATCCTTATTCTATTATTACTATCCCTATTACTATTGTCTTTATCCTTACAACTATTAACATTTCCCTTATTACTATTATTATTATCGCTATGACTGTTATTATTATCCTTATTACATTATTACTATCCCTATTACTCTTGTCTTTATTCTTATAACTATTACTATAATCCCTATTACTATTATTGTTAGCACTATAACTATTATTATGATCCTTATTACTATTATTATTATCGCTATCACTGTTATTATTATCCTTATTCTATTATTACTATCCCTATTACTCTTGTCTTTATCCTTATAACTATTATTATTATCCTTATGACTATTATTATTATCGCTATGAGTGTTATTATTATAATTATTCTATTATTACTATCCCTATTACTCTTGTCTTTATACTTATAACTATTATTATTATCCTTATAACTATTATTATTATCGCTATAACTATTATTATTATCCTCATTACTATTATTATTATCGCTATAACTATTATTATTATCCTTATTACTATTATTATTACCCTTTTTACTATTATTATTATCGCTATATCTATTATTATTATCCTTATTACTCTTATTATTATCCTTATTACTATTATTATTAGCACTATAACTATTATTATTATTTGTATTACTATTATTATTATCGTTATGACTGTTATAATTATCCTTATTCTATTATTACTATCCCTATTAGTCTTGTCTTTATCCTTGTAACTATTATTATTTCCCTTATTACTATTATTATTATCGTTATGACTGTTATTATTATCCTTATTATATTATTACTATCCGTATTACTCTTGCCTTTATCCTTATAACTATTATTATTATCCTTATTACTGTTATTATTATCGCTATATCTATTATTATTATCCTTATTACTATTATTATTACCCTTATTACTATTATTATTATCGCTATATCTATTATTATTATCCTTATTATATTACTACTATCCCTATTACTCTTGTCTTTATCCTTATAACTATTACTATAATCCTTATTACTACTATTGTTAGAACTATAACTATTATTATTATCCCTATTACTCTTGTTTTTGTCCTTATATCTATTATTATGATCGTTAATAATATTAGTATTATCGTTATAATTGTTATTATTATCCCTATTACTATTATTATTATCGCTATAACTCTTATTATTATCCTTATTACTATTATTATTATCGGTATATCTATTATTATTATCCTTATTATATTATTACTATCCCTATTACTCTTGTTTTTATCCTTATAACTATTACTATAATCCTTATTACTATTATTGTTGGCACTATAACTATTATTATTATCCCTATTACTCTTGTTTTTGTCCTTATATCTATTATTATGATCGTTAATAATATTAGTATTATCGTTATAATTGTTATTATTATCCCTATTACTATTATTATTATCGCTATAACTATTATTATTATCCTTATTACTATTATTATTACCCTTTTTACTATTATTACTATCGCTATATCTATTATTATTATCCTTATTACTCTTATTATTATCCTTATTACTATTATTATTAGCACTATAACTATTATTATTATCCGTATTACTATTATTATTATCGTTATGACTGTTATTATTATCCTTATTCTATTATTACTATCCCTATTTCTCTTGTCTTTATCCTTGTAACTATTATTATTTCCCTTATTACTATTATTATTATCGTTATGACTGTTATTATTATCCTTATTATATTATTACTATCCGTATTACTCTTGTCTTTATCCTTATAACTATTATTATTATCCTTATTACTATTATTATTAGCACTATAACTATTATTATTACCCTCATTACTATTATCATTATCGCTATATCTGTTATTATTATCGTTATTACTATTATTATTGGCACTATAACTGTTATTATTATCGTTATTACTATTATTATTAGCACTGTAACTGTTATTATTATCCTCATTCTATTATTAATATCCCTATTACTCTTGTGGTTATCCTTATAACTCTTATTATTATCCTCATTACTATTATTATTATCGCTATAACTGTTATTATTACCGTTATTACTATTATTATTAGCACTATAACTGTTATTATTATCGTTATTACTATTATTATTAGCACTGTAACTGTTATTATTATCCTCATTCTATTATTAATATCCCTATTACTCTTGTGGTTATCCGTATAACTATTATTATTATCCTTATTTCTATTATTAGTAGCACTATAACTATTATTATTACCCTTATTACTATTATTATTATCGCTATATCTATTATTATTATCCTTATTACTATTATTATTACCCTTTTTACTATTATTATTAGCACTATAGCTATTATTATTATCCTTATTACTATTATTATTATCGCTATGACTGTTATTATTATCCTTATTCTATTATTTCTATCCCTATTACTATTGTCTTTATCCTTACAACTATTATTATTTCCCTTATTACTATTATTATTATCGCTATGACTGTTATTATTATCCTTATTACATTATTACTATCCCTATTACTCTTGTCTTTATCCTTATAACAATTACCATAATCCTTATTACTATTATTTTTGGCACTATAACTATTATTATGATCCCTATTACTCTTGTTTTAGTCCTTATATCTATTATTATGATCGTTAATACTTTTAGTATTATCGTTATAATTGTTATTATTATCCCTATTACTATTGTTATTATCGCTATAACTATTATTATTATCCTTATTACTATTATTATTACCCTTTTTACTATTATTATTATCCATATTACTATTATTATTATCGCTATGACTGTTATTATTATCCTTATTCTATTATTACTATTCCTATTACTCTTGTCTTTATCCTTATAACTATTATTATTATCACTATTATTCTTGTCTTTATCCTTATAAGTATTATTATTATCAATATTACTATTATTATCCCTATTACTCTTGTCTTTATCCTTATAGCTATTATTACTATCATTATTACAATTAATATTATCGCTATGACTGTTATTATTATCCTTATTCTATTAATACTATCCCTATTACTCTTATGGTTATCCTTATAACTATTATTATTATCCTTATTACTATTATTATTACCCTTTTTACTATTATTATTATCCATATTACTATTATTATTATCGCTATGACTGTTATTATTATCCTCATTCTATTATTAATATCCCTATTACTCTTGTGGTTATCCGTATAACTATTATTATTATCCTTATTTCTATTATTAGTAGCACTATAACTATTATTATTACCCTTATTACTATTAATATTATCGCTATATCTATTTTTATTATCCTTATTACTATTATTATTACCCTTTTTACTATTATTATTATCGCTATATCTATTATTATTATCCTTATTACTATTATTATTATCGCTATGACTGTTATTATTATTCTTCTTCTACTATTACTATCCCTATTACTCTTGTCTTTGTCCATATAACTATTTTTATTATCCTTATTACTATTATTATTATCGCTATATCTATTATTATTATCCTTATTACTATTATTATTACCCATTTTACTATTATTATTATCGCTATATCTATTATTATTATCCTTATTACTATTATTATTATCGCTATGACTGTTATTATTATTCTTATTCTATTATTACTATCCCTATTAGTCTTGTCTTTGTCCATATAACTATTTTTATTATCCTTATTACTATTATTATTATAGCTATGAATGTTATTATTATTCTTATTCTATTATTACTATTCATATTACTCTTTTCATTATCCTTATAACTATTATTATTATCACTATTATTCTTGTCTTTATCCTTATAAGTATTATTATTATCAATATTACTATTATTATTATCCCTATTACTCTTGTTTTTATCCTTATAACTATTATTATTATCCTTATTTCTATTATTAGTAGCACTATAACTATTATTATTACCCTTATTACTATTATTATTATCGCTATATCTATTATTATTATCCTTATTACTATTATTACTATCCCTATTACTCTTGTCTTTATCCTTATAACTATTACTATAATCCCTATTACTATTATTGTTAGCACTATAACTATTATTATGATCCTTATTACTATTATTATTATCGCTATCACTGTTATTATTATCCTTATTACTATTATTATTAGCACTATAGCTATTATTATTATCCTTATTACTATTATTATTATCGCTATGACTGTTATAATTATTTTTATTCTATTATTACTATTCCTATTACTCTTGTCTCTATCCTTATAACTATTATTATTATCCTTATTACTATTATTATTACCCATTTTACTATTATTATTATCGCTATATCTATTATTATTATCCTTATTACTATTATTATTATCGCTATGACTGTTATTATTATTGTTATTCTATTATTACTATCCCTATTACTCTTGTCTATGTCCATATAACTATTTTTATTATCCTTATTACTATTATTACGATCGCTATGACTGTTATTATTATCCTTATTCTATTATTACTATTCCTATTACTCTTGTCTTTATCCTTATAACTATTATTATTATCACTATTATTCTTGTCTTTATCCTTATAAGTATTATTATTATCAATATTACTATTATTATTATCCCTATTACTCTTGTCTTTATCCTTATAGCTATTATTACTATCATTATTACTATTAATATTATCGCTATGACTGTTATTATTATCCTTATTCTGTTAATACTATCCCTATTACTCTTATGGTTATCCTTATAACTATTATTATTATCCTTATTTCTATTATTAGTAGCACTATAACTATTATTATTACCCTTATTACTATTATTATTATCCTTATTACTATTATTATTAGCACTATAGCTATTATTATTATCCTTATTATTATTATTATTATCGCTATGACTGTTATTATTATCCTTATTCTATTATTGCTATCCCTATTACTATTGTCTTTATCCTTACAACTATTAACATTTCCCTTATTACTATTATTATTATCGCTATGACTGTTATTATTATCCTTATTACATTATTTCTATCCCTATTACTCTTGTCTTTATCCTTATAACTATTACCATAATCCTTATTACTATTATTGTTGGCACTATAACTATTATTATTATCCCTATTACTCTTGTTTTAGTCCTTATATCTATTATTATGATCGTTAATACTATTAGTATTATCGTTATAATTGTTATTATTATCCCTATTACTATTGTTATTATCGCTATAACTATTATTATTATCCTTATTACTATTATTATTACCCTTTTTACTATTATTATTATCCTTATTACTATTATTATTATCGCTATGACTGTTATTATTATTCTTATTCTATTATTAATATCCCTATTACTGTTGTCTTTGTCCTTATAACTATATTTATTATCCTTATTCCTATTATTATCATCGCTATGACTGTTATTATTATTCTTATTATATTATTACTATTCCTATTACTCTTGTCTTTATCCTTATAACTATTATTAATATCCTTACTACAATGATTACTAGCACTATAACTATTATTATTATCCTTATTACTATTACTAATATCGCTATGTCTAATATGATTATCCTTATTACTATTATTATTATCGCTATAACTATTACTATTATCCTTATTACTATTATTACTATCGCTATGACTGTTATTATTATCCTTATTCTATTATTATTATCCCTATTACTCTTGTCTTTATCCTTATAACTGTTATTATTATCCTCATTACTATTATTATTATCGCTATAACTATTATTATTATCCTTATTACTATTATTATTATCGCTATAACTATTATTATTATCCTCATTACTGTTATTATTATCGCTATAACTGTAATTATTACCGTTATTACTATTATTATTAGCACTATAACTGTTATTATTATCGTTATTACTATTATTATTAGCACTGTAACTGTTATTATTATCCTCATTCTATTATTAATATCCCTATTACTCTTGTCTTTATCCTTATAGCTATTATTACTATCATTATTACTATTAATATTATCGCTATGACTGTTATTATTATCCTTATTCTATTAATACTATCCCTATTACTCTTATGGTTATCCTTATAACTATTACTGTTATCCTTATTTCTATGATTGTTAGCACTATAACTATTATTATTATTATCCTTATTACTATTATTATTTTCGCTATGACTGTTATTATTATCCTTATTCTATTATTACTATCCCTATTACTCTTGTCTTTATACTTATAACTATTATTATTATCCGTATTACTATTATTATTATCGCTATATCTATTATTATTATCCTCATTACTATTATTATTATCGCTATGACTGTTATTATTATCCTTATTATATTATTACTATTGCTATTACTCTTGTCTTTATCCTTATAACTATTATTATTATTTCCCTTATTACTATTATTATTATCGCTATAACTATATTTATTATCCTTATTACTATTATTATTATCGCTATGACTGTTATTACTATTCTTATTATATTATTACTATTCCTATTACTCTTGTCTTTGTCCATATAACTATTTTTATTATCCTTATTACTATTATTATTATCGCTATGGCTGTTATTATTATTCTTATTCTATTATTACTATTCATATTACTCATTTCATATCCTTATAACTATTATTATTATCCTTATTACTATTATTATTATCGCTATGACTGTTATAATTATTTTTATTCTATTATTACTATTCCTATTACTCTTGTCTCTATCCTTATAACTATTATTATTATCCTTATTTCTATTATTAGTAGCACTATAACTATTATTATTATCCTTATTACTATTATTATTATCGCTATGACTGTTATTATTATCCTTATTCTATTATTACTATCCCTATTACTATTGTCTTTATCCTTACAACTATTAACATTTCCCTTATTACTATTATTATTATCGCTATGACTGTTATTATTATCCTTATTACATTATTACTATCCCTATTACTCTTGTCTTTATCCTTATAACTATTACCATAATCCTTATTACTATTATTGTTGGCACTATAACTATTATTATTATCCCTATTACTCTTGTTTTAGTCCTTATATCTATTATTATGATCGTTAATACTATTAGTATTATCGTTATAATTGTTATTATTATCCCTATTACTATTGTTATTATCGCTATAACTATTATTATTATCCTTATTACTATTATTATAACCCTTTTTACTATTATTATTATCCTTATTACTATTATTATTATCGCTATGACTGTTATTATTATTCTTATTCTATTATTAATATCCCTATTACTCTTGTCTTTGTCCTTATAACTATATTTATTATCCTTATTACTATTATTATTATCGCTATGACTGTTATTACTATTCTTATTATATTATTACTATTCCTATTACTCTTGTCTTTGTCCATATAACTATTTTTATTATCCTTATTACTATTATTATTATCGCTATGGCTGTTATTATTATTCTTATTCTATTATTACTATTCATATTACTCTTTTCATTATCCTTATAACTATTATTATTATCCTTATTACTATTATTATTATCGCTATGACTGTTATAATTATTTTTATTCTATTATTACTATTCCTATTACTCTTGTCTCTATCCTTATAACTATTATTATTATCCTTATTTCTATTATTAGTAGCACTATAACTATTATTATTACCCTTATTACTATTATTATTATCGCTATATCTATTATTATTATCCTTATTACTATTATTATTACCCATTTTACTATTTTTATTATCGCTATATCTATTATTATTATCCTTATTACTATTATTATTATCGCTATGACTGTTATTATTATTGTTATTCTATTATTACTATCCCTATTACTATTGTCTTTGTCCATATAACTATTTTTATTATCCTTATTACTATTAATATTATCGCTATGACTGTTATTATTATCCTTATTCTATTAATACTATCCCTATTACTCTTATGGTTATCCTTATAACTATTATTATTATCCTTATTTCTATTATTAGTAGCACTATAACTATTATTATTACCCTTATTACTATTATTATTATCGCTATATCTATTATTATTATCCTTATTATATTATTACTATCCCTATTACTCTTGTCTTTATTCTTATAACTATTACTATAATCCCTATTACTATTATTATTAGCACTATAGCTATTATTATTATCCTTATTACTATTATTATTATCGCTATGACTGTTATTATTATCCTTATTCTATTATTACTATCCCTATTACTCTTGTCTTTATCCTTATAACTATTACCATAATCCTTATTACTATTATTGTTGGCACTATAACTATTATTATTATCCCTATTACTCTTGTTTTAGTCCTTATATCTATTATTATGATCGTTAATACTTTTAGTATTATCGTTATAATTGTTATTATTATCCCTATTACTATTGTTATTATCGCTATAACTATTATTATTATCCTTATTACTATTATTGTTACCCTTTTTACTATTATTATTATCGCTATATCTATTATTATTATCCTTATTACTCTTATTATTATCCTTATTACTATTATTATTATCGCTATAACTATTACTATTATCCTTATTACTATTATTACTATCGATATCACTGTTATTATTATCCTTATTCTATTATTACTATCCCTATTACTCTTGTCTTTATCCTTATAACTATTATTATTATCCTTATAACTATTATTAGTATCGCTATGTCTATTATTATTTTCATTATTACTATTATTATTATCGCTATAACTATTATTATTATCCTTATTACTATTATTATTATCGCTATAACTATTATTATTATCCTCATTACTATTATTATTATCGCTATAACTGTTATTATTACCGTTATTACTATTATTATTAGCACTATAACTGTTATTATTATCGTTATTACTATTATTATTAGCACTGTAACTGTTATTATTATCCTCATTCTATTATTAATATCCCTATTACTCTTGTCTTTATCCTTATAGCTATTATTATTATCATTAGTACTATTAATATTATCGCTATGACTGCTATTATTATCGTTATTCTATTATTACTATCCCTATTACTCTTGTCTTTATCCTTATAACTATTATTATTATCCTTACTACAATTATTACTGGCACTATAACTATTATTATTATCCTTATTACTATTATTATTATCGCTATGTCTATTATTATTATCCTTATTACTATTATTATTATCGCTATAACTATTACTATTATCCTTATTACTATTATTATTATCGCTATGACTGTTATTATTATACTTATTCTATTATTACTATCCCTGTTACTCTTGTCTCTATCCTTATAACTATTATTATTATCCTTATTACTATTATTATTATCGCTATGACTGTTATTATTATCCTTATTCTATTATTACTATCCCTATTACCCTTGTCTTTATACTTATATTTATTAATATTATCCTTATTACTATTATTATTATCGCTATAACTATTATTATTATCCTCATTACTATTATTATTATCTCTATAACTGTTATTATTACCGTTATTACTATTATTATTAGCACTATAACTGTTATTATTATCGTTATTACTATTATTATTAGCACTGTAACTGTTATTATTATCCTCATTCTATTATTAATATCCCTATTACTCTTGTGGTTATCCTTATAACTATTATTATTATCCTTATTACTATTATTAGTAGCACTATAACTATTATGATTACCTTTATTACTATTATTATTATCGCTATATCTATTATTATTATCCTTATTACTATTATTACTATCCCTATTACTCTTGTCTTTATCCTTATAACTATTACTATAATCCTTATTACTATTATTGTTAGCACTATAGCTATTATTATTATCCTTATTACTATTATTATTATCGCTATGACTGTTATTATTATCCTTATTATATTATTACTATCCCTATTACACTTGTCTCTATCCTTATAACTATTATTATTATCCTTATTACTATTATTATTATCGCTATAACTATTATTATTATTATCCTCATTACTGTTATTATTATCGCCATAACTGCTATTGTTATCGTTATTACTATTATTATTGGCACTATAACTGTTATTATTATCCTCATTCTATTATTCATATCTCTATTACTCTTGTGGTTATCCTTATAACTATTACTATTATCCTTATTTCTATTATTGTTAGCACTATAACTATTATTATTATTATCCTTATTACTATTATTATTATCGCTATGACTGTTATTATTATCCTTATTCTATTATTACTATCCCTATTACTCTTGTCTTTATCCTTATAAGTATTATTATTATCATTATTACTATTATTATTATCCCTATTACTCTTGTCTTTATCCTTATAGCTATTATTACTATCATTATTACTATTATTATTATCGCTATGACTGTTATTATCATACTTATTCTATTATTACTATCCCTGTTACTCTTGTGGTTATCCTTATAACTACTACTATTATCCTTATTTCTATTATTGGTAGCACTATAACTATTATTATTATTATCCTTATTACTATTATTATTATAGCTATGACTGTTATTATTATTTTTATTCTATTATTACTATTCCTATTACTCTTGTCTCTATCCTTATAACTATTATTATTATCCTTATTACTATTATTATTATCGCTATAACTATTATTATTATCCTCATTACTGTTATTATTATCGCCATAACTGCTATTGTTATCGTTATTACTATTATTATTAGCACTATAACTATTATTATTATCCTCATTCTATTATTCATATCTCTATTACTCTTGTGGTTATCCTTATAACTATTACTATTATCCTTATTTCTATTATTGTTAGCACTATAACTATTATTATTATTATCCTTATTACTATTATTATTATCGCTATGACTGTTATTATTATCCTTATTCTATTATTACTATCCCTATTACTCTTGTCTTTATCCTTATAAGTATTATTATTATCATTATTACTATTATTATTATCCCTAATACTCTTGTCTTTATCCTTATAGCTATTATTACTATCATTATTACTATTATTATTATCGCTATGACTGTTATTATTATACTTATTCTATTATTACTATCCCTGTTACTCTTCTCTCTATCCTTATAACTATTATTATTATCCTTATTACTATTATTATTATCGCTATGACTGTTATTATTATTCTTGTTCTATTATTACTATTCCTATTACTCTTGTCTTTATCCTTATAACTATTATTATTATCCTCACTACAATTATTACTAGCACTATAACTATTATTATTATCCTTATTACTATTATTATTATCGCTATGTCTAATATTATTATCCTTATTACTATTATTATTATCGCTGTAACTATTACTATTATCCTTATTACTATTATTATTATCGCTATGACTGTTATTATTATCCTTATTATATTATTACTATCCCTATTACTCTTGTCTTTATCCTTATAACTATTATTATTATCCTTATTACTATTATTATTAGCACTATAACTATTATTATTATCCTCATTACTATTATTATTATCGCTATAACTGTTATTATTATACTTCTTCTATTATTACTATCCCTATTACACTTGTCTCTATCCTTATAACTATTATTATTATCCTTATTACTATTATTATTATCGCTATAACTATTATTATTATTATCCTCATTACTGTTATTATTATCGCCATAACTGCTATTGTCATCGTTATTACTATTATTATTGGCACTATAACTGTTATTATTATCGTTATTACTATTATTATTAGCACTATAACTGTTATTATTATCATCATTCTATTATTCATATCTCTATTACTCTTGTGGTTATCCTTATAACTATTACTATTATCCTTATTTCTATTATTGTTAGCACTATAACTATTATTATTATTATCCTTATTACTATTATTATTATCGCTATGACTGTTATTATTATCCTTATTCTATTATTACTATCCCTATTACTCTTGTGGATATCCTTATAACTATTATTATTATCCTTATTACTATTATTATTATCGCTATGACTGTTATTATTATTTTTATTCTATTATTACTATTCCTATTACTCTTGTCTCTATCCTTATAACTATTATTATTATCCTTATTTCTATTATTAGTAGCACTATAACTATTATTATTACCTTTATTACTATTATTATTATCGCTATATCTATTATTATTATCCTTATTACTATTATTACTATCCCTATTACTCTTGTCTTTATCCTTATAACTATTACTATTATCCTTATTACTATTATTATTATCGCTATGACTGTTATTATTATACTTATTCTATTATTACTATCCCTGTTACTCTTGTCTCTATCCTTATAACTATTATTATTATCCTTATTACTATTATTATTATCGCTATGACTGTTATTATTATCCTTATTCTATTATTACTATCCCTATTACCCTTGTCTTTATACTTATAACTATTAATATTATCCTTATTACCATTATTATTATCGCTATAACTATTATTATTATCCTCATTACTATTATTATTATCGCTATAACTGTTATTATTACCGTTATTACTATTATTATTAGCACTATAACTGTTATTATTATCGTTATTATTATTATTATTAGCACTGTAACTGTTATTATTATCCTCATTCTATTATTCATATCTCTATTACTCTTGTGGTTATCCTTATAACTATTACTATTATCCTTATTTCTATCATTGTTAGCACTATAACTATTATTATTATTATCCTTATTACTATTATTATTATCGCTATGACTGTTATTATTATCCTCATTCTATTATTACTATCCCTGTTATTCTTGTCTCTATCCTTATAACTATTATTATTATCCTTATTACCATTATTATTATCGCTATAACTATTATTATTATCCTCATTACCATTATTATTATCGCTATAACTATTATTATTATCCTCATTCCTGTTATTATTATCGCCATAACTGCTATTGTTATCGTTATTACTATTATTATTAGCACTATATCTGTTATTATTATCCTCATTCTATTATTCATATCTCTATTACTCTTGTGGTTATCCTTATAACTATTACTATTATCCTTATTTCTATCATTGTTAGCACTATAACTATTATTATTATTATCCTTATTACTATTATTATTATCGCTATGACTGTTATTATTATCGTTATTCTATTATTACTATCCCTGTTATTCTTGTCTCTATCCTTATAACTATTATTATTATCATTATTACTATTATTATTATCCCTATTACTCTTGTCTTTATCCTTATAGCTATTATTACTATCATTATTACTATTATTATTATCGCTATGAATGTTATTATTATACTTATTCTATTATTACTATCCCTGTTACTCTTCTCTCTATCCTTATAACTATTATTATTATCCTTATTACTATTATTCTTATCGCTATGACTGTTATTATTATGATTATTCTATTATTACTATTCCTATTACTCTTGTCTTTATCCTTATAACTATTATTATTATCCTTACTACAATTATTACTAGCACTATAACTATTATTATTATCCTTATTACTATTATTATTATCGCTATGTCTAATATTATTATCCTTATTACTATTATTATTATCGCTATAACTATTACTATTATCCTTATTACTATTATTATTATCGCTATGACTGTTATTATTATCCTTATTATATTATTACTATCCCTATTACTCTTGTCTTTATCCTTATAACTATTATTATTATCCTTATTACTATTATTATTAGCACTATAACTATTATTATTATCCTCATTACTATTATTATTATCGCTATAACTGTTATTATTATACTTCTTCTATTATTACTATCCCTATTACACTTGTCTCTATCCTTATAACTATCATTATTATCCTTATTACTATTATTATTATCGCTATACCTATTATTATTATTATCCTCATTACTGTTATTATTATCGCCATAACTGCTATTGTTATCGTTATTACTATTATTATTGGCACTATAACTGTTATTATTATCCTCATTCTATTATTCATATCTCTATTACTCTTGTGGTTATCCTTATAACTATTACTATTATCCTTATTTCTATTATTGTTAGCACTATAACTATTATTATTATTATCCTTATTACTATTATTATTATCGCTATGACTGTTATTATTATTCTTATTCTATTATTACTATTCCTATTACTCTTGTCTTTATACTTATAACTATTATTATTATCCTCATTACTATTATTATTATCGCTATAACTGTTATTATTACCGTTATTACTATTATTATTAGCACTATAACTGTTAATATTATCGTTATTACTATTATTATTAGCACTGTAACTGTTATTATTATCCTCATTCTATTATTACTATCCCTATTACTCTTGTCTTTATCCTTATAAGTATTATTATTATCGCTATAACTATTACTATTATCCTTATTACTATTATTATTATCGCTATGACTGTTATTATTATCCTTATTATATTATTACTATCCCTATTACTCTTGTCTTTATCCTTATAACTATTATTATTATCCTTATTACTATTATTATTAGCACTATAACTATTATTATTATCCTCATTACTGTTATTATTATCGCCATAACTGCTATTGTTATCGTTATTACTATTATTATTAGCACTATAACTGTTATTATTATCGTTATTACTATTATTATTATCGCTATAACTGTTATTATTACCGTTATTACTATTATTATTAGCACTATAGCTGTTATTATTATCGCTATTACTATTATTATTAGCACTGTAACTGTTATTATTATCCTCATTCTATTATTACTATCCCTGTTACTCTTGTCTCTATCCTTATAACTATTATTATTATCCTTATTACTTTTATTACTATCCCTATTACTCTTGTCTTTATCCTTATAACTATTACTATAATCCTTATTACTATTATTGTTAGCACTATAACTATTATTATTATCCTTATTACTATTATTATTATCGCTATGACTGTTATTATTATACTTCTTCTATTATTACTATCCCTATTACACTTGTCTCTATCCTTATAACTATTATTATTATCCTTATTACTATTATTATTATCGCTATAACTATTATTATTATCCTCATTACTGTTATTATTATCGCCATAACTGCTATTGTTATCGTTATTACTATTATTATTGGCACTATAACTGTTATTATTATCGTTATTACTATTATTATTAGCACTATAACTGTTATTATTATCCTCATTCTATTATTCATATCTCTATTACTCTTGTGGTTATCCTTATAACTATTACTATTATCCTTATTTCTATTATTGTTAGCACTATAACTATTATTATTATTATCCTTATTACTATTATTATTATCGCTATGACTGTTATTATTATCCTTATTCTATTATTACTATCCCTATTACTCTTGTGGTTATCCTTATAACTATTATTGTTATCCTTATTACTATTATTATTATCGCTATGACTGTTATTATTATTTTTATTCTATTATTACTATTCCTATTACTCTTGTCTCTATCCTTATAACTATTATTATTATCCTTATTTCTATTATTAGTAGCACTATAACTATTATTATTACCTTTATTACTATTATTATTATCGCTATATCTATTATTATTATCCTTATTACTATTATTACTATCCCTATTACTATTGTCTTTATCCTTATAACTATTACTATTATCCTTATTACTATTATTATTATCGCTATGACTGTTATTATTATACTTATTCTATTATTACTATCCCTGTTACTCTTGTCTCTATCCTTATAACTATTATTATTATCCTTATTACTATTATTATTATCGCTACGACTGTTATTATTATCCTTATTCTATTATTACTATCCCTATTACCCTTGTCTTTATACTTATAACTATTAATATTATCCTTATTACCATTATTATTATCGCTATAACTATTATTATTATCCTCATTACTATTATTATTATCGCTATAACTGTTATTATTACCGTTATTACTATTATTATTAGCACTATAACTGTTATTATTATCGTTATTACTATTATTATTAGCACTGTAACTGTTATTATTATCCTCATTCTATTATTAATATCCCTATTACTCTTGTGGTTATCCTTATAACTATTATTATTATCCTTATTACTATTATTATCATCATTATGACTGTTATTATTATTTTTATTCTATTATTACTATTCCGATTACTCTTGTCTTTATCCTTATAAGTATTATTATTATCGCTATAACTATTACTATTATCCTTATTACTATTATTATTATCGCTATGACTGTTATTATTATCCTTATTATATTATTACTATCCCTATTACTCTTGTCTTTATCCTTATAACTATTAATATTATCCTTATTACTATTATTATTAGCACTATAACTATTATTATTATCCTCATTACTGTTATTATTATCGCCATAACTGCTATTGTTATCGTTATTACTATTATTATTAGCACTATAACTGTTATTATTATCGTTATTACTATTATTATTATCGCTATTACTATTATTATTAGCACTGTAACTGTTATTATTATCCTCATTCTATTATTACTATCCCTGTTACTCTTGTCTCTATCCTTATAACTATTATTATTATCCTTATTACTTTTATTACTATCCCAATTACTCTTGTCTTTATCCTTATAACTATTACTATAATCCTTATTACTATTATTGTTAGCACTATAACTATTATTATTATCCTTATTACTATTATTATTATCGCTATGACTGTTATTATTATACTTCTTCTATTATTACTATCCCTATTACACTTGTCTCTATCCTTATAACTATTATTATTATCCTTATTACTATTATTATTATCGCTATAACTATTATTATTATCCTCATTACTGTTATTATTATCGCCATAACTGCTATTGTTATCGTTATTACTATTATTATTGGCACTATAACTGTTATTATTATCGTTATTACTATTATTATTAGCACTATAACTGTTATTATTATCCTCATTCTATTATTCATATCTCTATTACTCTTGTGGTTATCCTTATAACTATTACTATTATGCTTATTTCTATTATTGTTAGCACTATAACTATTATTATTATTATCCTTATTACTATTATTATTATCGCTATGACTGTTATTATTATCCTTATTCTATTATTACTATCCCTATTACTCTTGTGGTTATCCTTATAACTATTATTATTATCCTTATTACTATTATTATTATCGCTATGACTGTTATTATTATTTTTATTCTATTATTACTATTCCTATTACTCTTGTCTCTATCCTTATAACTATTATTATTATCCTTATTTCTATTATTAGTAGCACTATAACTATTATTATTACCTTTATTACTATTATTATTATCGCTATATCTATTATTATTATCCTTATTCTATTATTACTATCCCTATTACCCTTGTCTTTATACTTATAACTATTAATATTATCCTTATTACCATTATTATTATCGCTATAACTATTATTATTATCCTCATTACTATTATTATTATCGCTATAACTGTTATTATTACCGTTATTACTATTATTATTAGCACTATAACTGTTATTATTATCGTTATTACTATTATTATTAGCACTGTAACTGTTATTATTATCCTCATTCTATTATTAATATCCCTATTACTCTTGTGGTTATCCTTATAACTATTATTATTATCCTTATTACTATTATTATCATCATTATGACTGTTATTATTATTTTTATTCTCTTATTACTATTCCGATTACTCTTGTCTCTATCCTTATAACTATTATTATTATCCTTATTTCTATTATTAGTAGCACTATAACTATTATGATTACCTTTATTACTATTATTATTATCGCTATATCTATTATTATTATCCTTATTACTATTATTACTATCCCTATTACTCTTGTCTTTATCCTTATAACTATTACTATAATCCTTATTACTATTATTGTTAGCACTATAACTATTATTATTATCCTTATTACTATTATTATTATCGCTATGACTGTTATTATTATACTTCTTCTATTATTACTATCCCTATTACACTTGTCTCTATCCTTATAACTATTATTATTATCCTTATTACTATTATTATTATCGCTATAACTATTATTATTATCCTCATTACTGTTATTACTATCGCCATAACTGCTATTGTTATCGTTATTACTATTATTATTAGCACTATAACTGTTATTATTATCCTCATTCTATTATTCATATCTCTATTACTCTTGTGGTTATCCATATAACTATTACTATTATCCTTATTTCTATCATTGTTAGCACTATAACTATTATTATTATTATCCTTATTACTATTATTATTATCGCTATGACTGTTATTATTATCCTTATTCTATTATTACTATCCCTGTTATTCTTGTCTCTATCCTTATAACTATTATTATTATCATTATTACTATTATTATTATCCCTATTACTCTTGTCTTTATCCTTATAGCTATTATTACTATCATTATTACTATTATTATTATCGCTATGAATGTTATTATTATACTTATTCTATTATTACTATCCCTGTTACTCTTCTCTCTATCCTTATAACTATTATTATTATCCTTATTACTATTATTCTTATCGCTATGACTGTTATTATTATGATTATTCTATTATTACTATTCCTATTACTCTTGTCTTTATCCTTATAACTATTATTATTATCCTTACTACAATTATTACTAGCACTATAACTATTTTTATTATCCTTATTACTATTATTATTATCGCTATGTCTAATATTATTATCCTTATTACTATTATTATTATCGCTATAACTATTACCATTATCCTTATTACTATTATTATTATCGCTATGACTGTTATTATTATCCTTATTATATTATTAGTATCCCTATTACTCTTGTCTTTATCCTTATAACTATTATTATTATCCTTATTACTATTATTATTAGCACTATAACTGTTATTATTATCCTCATTCTATTATTCATATCTCTATTACTCTTGTGGTTATCCTTATAACTATTACTATTATCCTTATTTCTATTATTGTTAGCACTATAACTATTATTATTATTATCCTTATTACTATTATTATTATCGCTATGACTGTTATTATTATTCTTATTCAATTATTACTATTCCTATTACTCTTGTCTTTATACTTATAACTATTACTATTATCCTCATTACTATTATTATTATCGCTATAACTGTTATTATTACCGTTATTACTATTATTATTAGCACTATAACTGTTATTATTATCGTTATTACTATTATTATTAGCACTGTAACTGTTATTATTATCCTCATTCTATTATTACTATCCCTATTACTCTTGTCTTTATCCTTATAAGTATTATTATTATCGCTATAACTATTACTATTATCCTTATTACTATTATTATTATCGCTATGACTGTTATTATTATCCTTATTATATTATTACTATCCCTATTACTCTTGTCTTTATCCTTATAACTATTATTATTATCCTTATTACTATTATTATTAGCACTATAACTATTATTATTATCCTCATTACTGTTATTATTATCGCCATAACTGCTATTGTTATCGTTATTACTATTATTATTAGCACTATAACTGTTATTATTATCCTCATTCTATTCATCATATCTCTATTACTCTTGTGGTTATCCTTATAACTATTATTATTATCCTTATTACTATTATTATTATCGCTATGACTGTTATTATTATTTTTATTCTATTATTACTATTCCTATTACTCTTGTCTTTATCCTTATAACTATTACTATAATCCTTATTACTATTATTGTTAGCACTATAACTATTATTATTATCCTTATTACTATTATTATTATCGCTATGACTGTTATTATTATACTTCTTCTATTATTACTATCCCTATTACACTTGTCTCTATCCTTATAACTATTATTATTATCCTTATTACCATTATTATTATCGCTATAACTATTATTATTATCCTCATTCCTGTTATTATTATCGCCATAACTGCTATTGTTATCGTTATTACTATTATTATTAGCACTATAACTGATATTATTTTCGTTATTACTATTATTATTAGCACTATAACTGTTATTATTGTCCTCATTCTATTATTCATATCTCTATTACTCTTGTGGTTATCCTTATAACTATTACTATTATCCTTATTTCTATTATTGTTAGCACTATAACTATTATTATTATTATCCTTATTACTATTATTATTATCGCTATGACTGTTATTATTATCCTTATTCTATTATTACTATCCCTATTACTCTTGTCTTTATCCTTATAAGTATTATTATTATCATTATTACTATTATTATTATCCCTATTACTCTTGTCTTTATCCTTATAGCTATTATTACTATCATTATTACTATTATTATTATCGCTATGAATATTATTATTATACTTATTCTATTATTACTATCCCTGTTACTCTTCTCTCTATCCTTATAACTATTATTATTATCCTTATTACTATTATTCTTATCGCTATGACTGTTATTATTATGATTATTCTATTATTACTATTCCTATTACTCTTGTCTTTATCCTTATAACTATTATTATTATCCTTACTACAATTATTACTAGCACTATAACTATTATTATTTTCCTTATTACTATTATTATTATCGCTATGTCTAATATTATTATCCTTATTACTATTATTATTATCGCTATAACTATTACTATTATCCTTATTACTATTATTATTATCGCTATGACTGTTATTATTATCCTTATTATATTATTAGTATCCCTATTACTCTTGTCTTTATCCTTATAACTATTATTATTATCCTTATTACTATTATTATTAGCACTATAACTATTATTATTATCCTCATTACTATTATTATTATCGCTATAACTGTTATTATTATACTTCTTCTATTATTACTATCCCTATTACACTTGTCTCTATCCTTATAACTATCATTATTATCCTTATTACTATTATTATTATCGCTATACCTATTATTATTATTATCCTCATTACTGTTATTATTATCGCCATAACTGCTATTGTTATCGTTATTACTATTATTATTGGCACTATAACTGTTATTATTATCCTCATTCTATTATTCATATCTCTATTACTCTTGTGGTTATCCTTATAACTATTACTATTATCCTTATTTCTATTATTGTTAGCACTATAACTATTATTATTATTATCCTTATTACTATTATTATTATCGCTATGACTGTTATTATTATCCTTATTCTATTATTACTATCCCTATTACTCTTGTCTTTATCCTTATAAGTATTATTATTATCCTTATTACTATTATTATTAGCACTATAACTATTATTATTATCCTCATTACTGTTATTATTATCGCCATAACTGCTATTGTTATCCTTATTACTATCATTATTAGCACGATAACTGTTATTATTATCGTTATTACTATTATTATTAGCACTATAACTGTTATTATTATCCTCATCCTATTATTCATATCTCTATTACTCTTGTGGTTATCCTTATAACTATTACTATTATCCTTATTTCTATTATTGTTAGCACTATAACTATTATTATTATTATCCTTATTACTATTATTATTATCGCTATGACTGTTATTATTATTCTTATTCTATTATTACTATTCCTATTACTCTTGTCTTTGTACTTATAACTATTATTATTATCCTCATTACGATTATTATTATCGCTATAACTGTTATTATTACCGTTATTACTATTATTATTAGCACTATAACTGTGATTATTATCGTTATTACTATTATTATTAGCACTGTAACTGTTATTATTATCCTCATTCTATTATTACTATCCCTATTACTCTTGTCTTTATCCTTATAAGTATTATTATTATCGCTATAACTATTACTATTATCCTTATTACTATTATTATTATCGCTATGACTGTTATTATTATCCTTATTATATTACTACTATCCCTATTACTCTTGTCTTTATCCTTATAACTATTATTATTATCCTTATTACTATTATTATTAGCACTATAACTATTATTATTATCCTCATTACTGTTATTATTATCGCCATAACTGCTATTGTTATCGTTATTACTATTATTATTAGCACTATAACTGTTATTATTATCGTTATTACTATTATTATTATCGCTATAACTGTTATTATTACCGTTATTACTATTATTATTAGCACTATAGCTGTTATTATTATCGCTATTACTATTATTATTAGCACTGTAACTGTTATTATTATCCTCATTCTATTATTACTATCCCTGTTACTCTTGTCTCTATCCTTATAACTATTATTATTATCCTTATTACTATTATTACTATCCCTATTACTCTTGTCTTTATCCTTATAACTATTACTATAATCCTTATTACTATTATTGTTTGCACTATAACTATTATTATTATCCTTATTACTATTATTATTATCGCTATGACTGTTATTATTATACTTCTTCTATTATTCCTATCCCTATTACACTTGTCTCTATCCTTATAACTATTACTATTATCCTTATTACTATTATTGTTAGCACTATAACTATTATTATTATCCTTATTACTATTATTATTATCGCTATGACTGTTATTATTATACTTCTTCTATTATTACTATCCCTATTACACTTGTCTCTATCCTTATAACTATTATTATTATCCTTCTTACTATTATTATTATCGCTATAAACTATTATTATTATCCTTATTACTATTATTATTATCGCTATGACTGCTATTATTATTTTTATTCTATTATTACTATTCCTATTACTCTTGTCTCTATCCTTATAACTATTATTATTATCCTTATTTCTATTATTAGTAGCACTATAACTATTATTATTACCTTTATTACTATTATTATTATCGCTATATCTATTATTATTATCCTTATTACTATTATTACTATCCCTATTACTCTTGTCTTTATCCTTATAACTATTACTATTATCCTTATTACTATTATTATTATCGCTATGACTGTTATTATTATACTTATTCTATTATTACTATCCCTGTTACTCTTGTCTCTATCCTTATAACTATTATTATTATCCTTATTACTATTATTATTATCGCTACGACTGTTATTATTATCCTTATTCTATTATTACTATCCCTATTACCCTTGTCTTTATACTTATAACTATTAATATTATCCTTATTACTATTATTATTAGCACTATAACTATTATTATTATCCTCATTGCTATTATTATTATCGCTATAACTGTTATTATTATACTTCTTCTATTATTACTATCCCTATTACACTAGTCTCTATCCTTATAACTATTATTATTATCCTTATTACTATTATTCTTATCGCTATGACTGTTATTATTATGATTATTCTATTATTACTATTCCTATTACTCTTGTCTTTATCCTTATAACTATTATTATTATCCTTACTACAATTATTACTAGCACTATAACTATTATTATTATTATCCTTATTACTATTATTATTATCGCTATGTCTAATATTATTATCCTTATTACTATTATTATTATCGCTATAACTATTACTATTATCCTTATTACTATTATTATTATCGCTATGACTGTTATTATTATCCTTATTATATTATTAGTATCCCTATTACTCTTGTCTTTATCCTTATAACTATTATTATTATCCTTATTACTATTATTATTAGCACTATAACTATTATTATTATCCTCATTACTATTATTATTATCGCTATAACTGTTATTATTATACTTCTTCTATTATTACTATCCCTATTACACTTGTCTCTATCCTTATAACTATTATTATTATCCTTATTACTATTAATATTATCGCTATAACTATTATTATTGTCCTCATTACTGTTATTATTATCGCCATAACTGCTATTGTTATCGTTATTACTATTATTATTAGCACTATAACTGTTATTATTATCCTCATTCTATTATTCATATCTCTATTACTCTTGTGGTTATCCTTATAACTATTACTATTATCCTTATTTCTATCATTGTTAGCACTATAACTATTATTATTATTATCCTTATTACTATTATTATTATCGCTATGACTGTTATTATTATCCTTATTCTATTATTACTATCCCTATTACTCTTGTCTTTATCCTTATAAGTATTATTATTATCCTTATTACTATTATTATTAGCACTATAACTATTATTATTATCCTCATTACTGTTATTATTATCGCCATAACTGCTATTGTTATCCTTATTACTATTATTATTAGCACGATAACTGTTATTATTATCGTTATTACTATTATTATTAGCACTATAACTGTTATTATTATCCTCATCCTATTATTCATATCTCTATTACTCTTGTGGTTATCCTTATAACTATTACTATTATCCTTATTTCTATTATTGTTAGCACTATAACTATTATTATTATTATCCTTATTACTATTATTATTATCGCTATGACTGTTATTATTATTCTTATTCTATTATTACTATTCCTATTACTCTTGTCTTTGTACTTATAACTATTATTATTATCCTCATTACTATTATTATTATCGCTATAACTGTTATTATTGCCGTTATTACTATTATTATTAGCACTATAACTGTTATTATTATCGTTATTACTATTATTATTAGCACTGTAACTGTTATTATTATCCTCATTCTATTATTACTATCCCTATTACTCTTGTCTTTATCCTTATAAGTATTACTATAATCCTTATTACTATTATTGTTAGCACTATAACTATTATTATTATCCTTATTACTATTATTATTATCGCTATGACTGTTATTATTATCCTTATTCTATTATTACTATCCCTATTACTCTTGTCTTTATCCTTATAAGTATTATTATTATCATTATTACTATTATTATTATCCCTATAACTATTATTATTATCCTCATTACTGTTATTATTATCGCCATAACTGCTATTGTTATCGTTATTACTATTATTATTAGCACTATAACTGTTATTATTATCGTTATTTCTATTATTATTAGCACTATAACTGTTATTATTATCCTCATTCTATTATTCATATCTCTATTACTCTTGTGGTTCTCCTTATAACTATTACTATTATCCTTATTTCTATTATTGTTAGCACTATAACTATTATTATTATTATCCTTATTACTATTATTATTATCGCTATGACTGTTATTATTATTTTTATTCTATTATTACTATTCCTATTACTCTTGTCTCTATCCTTATAACTATTATTATTATCCTTATTTCTATTATTAGTAGCACTATAACTATTATTATTACCTTTATTACTATTATTATTATCGCTATATCTATTATTATTATACTTCTTCTATTATTCCTATCCCTATTACACTTGTCTCTATCCTTATAACTATTACTATTATCCTTATTACTATTATTGTTAGCACTATAACTATTATTATTATCCTTATTACTATTATTATTATCGCTATGACTGTTATTATTATACTTCTTCTATTATTACTATCCCTATTACACTTGTCTCTATCCTTATAACTATTATTATTATCCTTCTTACTATTATTATTATCGCTATAACTATTATTATTATCCTCATTACTGTTATTATTATCGCCATAACTGCTATTGTTATCGTTATTACTATTATTATTAGCACTATAACTGTTATTATTATCCTCATTCTATTATTCATATCTCTATTACTCTTGTGGTTATCCTTATAACTATTACTATTATCCTTATTTCTATTATTGTTAGCACTATAACTATTATTATTATTATCCTTATTACTATTATTATTATCGCTGTGACTGTTATTATTATACTTATTCTATTATTACTATCCCTGTTACTCTTGTCTCTATCCTTATAACTATTATTATTATCCTCATTACTATTATTATTATCGCTATGACTGTTATTATTATTCTTATTACTATTATTATTAACCCTATTACTCTTGTCTTTATCCTTATAACTATTATTATTATCCTTATTACTATTATTAGTAGCACTATAACTATTATTATTATCCTCATTACTATTATTATTATCGCTATGACTGTTGTTATTATACTTATTCTATTATTACTATCCCTGTTACTCTTGTCTTTATCCTTATAACTATTATTATTATCCTCATTACTATTATTATTGGCACTATAACTGTTATTATTATCGTTATTACTATTATTATTAGCACTATAACTGTTATTATTATCCTCATTCTATTATTCATATCTCTATTACTCTTGTGGTTATCCTTATAACTATTACTATTATCCTTATTTCTATTATTGTTAGCACCATAACTATTATTATTGTTATCCTTATTACTAATATTATTATCGCTATGACTGTTATTATTATCCTTATTCTATTATTACTATCCCTGTTACTCTTGTCTCTATCCTTATAACTATTATTATTATCCTTATTACTATTATTACTATCCCTATTACTCTTGTCTTTATCCTTATAACTATTACTATAATCCTTATTACTATTACTGTTAGCACTATAACTATTATTATTATCCTCATTCTATTATTCATATCTCTATTACTCTTGTGGTTATCCTTATAAATATTGCTATTATCCTTATTTCTATTATTGCTAGCACTATAACTATTATTATTATTATCCTTATTACTATTATTATTATCGCTATGACTGTTATTATTATCCTTATTCTATTATTACTATCCCTATTACTCTTGTCTTTATCCTTATAAGTATTATTATTATCATTATTACTATTATTATTATCCCTATTACTCTTGTCTTTATCCTTATAGCTATTATTACTATCATTATTACTATTATTATTATCGGTATGACTGTTATTATTATACTCATTCTATTATTACTATCCCTGTTACTCTTGTGGTTATCCTTATAACTATTACTATTATCCTTATTTCTATTATTGTTAGCACTATAACTATTATTATTATTATCCTTATTACGATTATTATTATCGCTATGACTGTTATTATTATTTTTATTCTATTATTACTATTCCTATTACTCTTGTCTCTATCCTTATAACTATTATTATTATCCTTATTTCTATTATTAGTAGCACTATAACTATTATTATTACCTTTATTACTATTATTATTATCGCTATATCTATTATTTTTATCCTTATTACTATTATTACTATCCCTATTACTCTTGTCTTTATCCTTATAAGTATTATTATTATCATTATTACTATTATTATTATCCCTATTACTCTTGTCTTTATCCTTATAGCTATTATTACTATCATTATTACTATTATTATTATCGGTATGACTGTTATTATTATACTTATTCTATTATTACTATCCCTGTTACTCTTGTGGTTATCCTTATAACTATTACTATTATCCTTATTTCTATTATTAGTAGCACTATAACTATTATTATTATTATCCTTATTACTATTATTATTATCGCTATGACTGTTATTATTATTCTTATTCTATTATTACTATTCCTATTACTCTTGTCTTTGTACTTATAACTATTATTATTATCCTCATTACTATTATTATTATCGCTATAACTGTTATTATTGCCGTTATTACTATTATTATTAGCACTATAACTGTTATTATTATCGTTATTACTATTATTATTAGCACTGTAACTGTTATTATTATCCTCATTCTATTATTACTATCCCTATTACTCTTGTTTTTATCCTTATAAGTATTATTATTATCGCTATAACTATTACTATTATCCTTATTACTATTATTATTATCGCTATGACTGTTATTATTATCCTTATTATATTATTACTATCCCTATTACTCTTGTCTTTATCCTTATAACTATTACTATAATCCTTATTACTATTATTGTTAGCACTATAACTATTATTATTATCCTTATTACTATTATTATTATCGCTATGACTGTTATTATTATACTTCTTCTATTATTACTATCCCTATTACACTTGTCTCTATCCTTATAACTATTATTATTATCCTTATTACTATTATTATTATCGCTATAACTATTATTATTATCCTCATTACTGTTATTATTATCGCCATAACTGCTATTGTTATCGTTATTACTATTATTATTAGCACTATAACTGTTATTATTATCCTCATTCTATTATTCATATCTCTATTACTCTTGTGGTTATCCTTATAACTATTATTATTATCCTTATTACTATTATTATTATCGCTATGACTGTTATTATTATTTTTATTCTATTATTACTATTCCTATTACTCTTGTCTCTATCCTTATAACTATTATTATTATCCTTATTTCTATTATTAGTAGCACTATAACTATTATTATTACCTTTATTACTATTATTATTATCCTTATTACTATTATTACTATCCCTATTACTCTTGTCTTTATCCTTATAACTATTACTATTATCCTTATTTCTATCAATGTTAGCACTATAACTATTATTATTATTATCCTTATTACTATTATTATTATCGCTATGACTGTTATTATTATCCTTATTCTATTATTACTATCCCTGTTACTCTTGTCTCTATCCTTATAACTATTATTATTATCCTTATTACTATTATTACTATCCCTATTACTCTTGTCTTTATCCTTATAACTATTACTATAATCCTTATTACTATTATTGTTAGCACTATAACTATTATTATTATCCTTATTACTATTATTATTATCGCTATGACTGTTATTATTATACTTCTTCTATTATTACTATCCCTATTACACTTGTCTCTATCCTTATAACTATTATTATTATCCTTATTACCATTATTATTATCGCTATAACTATTATTATTATCCTCATTCCTGTTATTATTATCGCCATAACTGTTATTATTTTCGTTATTACTATTATTATTAGCACTATAACTGTTATTATTGTCCTCATTCTATTATTCATATCTCTATTACTCTTGTGGTTATCCTTATAACTATTACTATTATCCTTATTTCTATTATTGTTAGCACTATAACTATTATTATTATTATCCTTATTACTATTATTATTATCGCTATGACTGTTATTATTATCCTTATTCTATTATTACTATCCCTATTACTCTTGTCTTTATCCTTATAAGTATTATTATTATCATTATTACTATTATTATTATCCCTATAACTATTATTATTATCCTCATTACTGTTATTATTATCGCCATAACTGCTATTGTTATCGTTATTACTATTATTATTAGCACTATAACTGTTATTATTATCGTTATTTCTATTATTATTAGCACTATAACTGTTATTATTATCCTCATTCTATTATTCATATCTCTATTACTCTTGTGGTTCTCCTTATAACTATTACTATTATCCTTATTTCTATTATTGTTAGCACTATAACTATTATTATTATTATCCTTATTACTATTATTATTATCGCTGTGACTGTTATTATTATTCTTATTCTATTATTACTATTCCTATTACTCTTGT
This sequence comes from Megachile ligniseca, assembly GCA_945859555.1. Lineage (NCBI taxonomy): Eukaryota > Metazoa > Arthropoda > Insecta > Hymenoptera > Megachilidae > Megachile > Megachile ligniseca. The sequence continues at coordinate 46,512 of CAMAOC010000211.1, forward strand.
CTTTATACTTATAACTATTATTATTATCCTCATTACTATTATTATTATCGCTATAACTGTTATTAATACCGTTATTACTATTATTATTAGCACTATAGCTGTTATTATTATCGCTATTACTATTATTATTAGCACTGTAACTGTTATTATTATCCTCATTCTATTATTACTATCCCTATTACTCTTGTCTTTATCCTTATAGCTATTATTACTATCATTATTACTATTATTATTATCGCTATGACTGTTATTATTATACTTATTCTATTATTACTATCCCTGTTACTCTTGTGGTTATCCTTATAACTATTACTATTATCCTTATTTCTATTATTGTTAGCACTATAACTATTATTATTATTATCCTTATTACTATTATTATTATCGCTATGACTGTTATTATTATTTTTATTCTATTATTACTATTCCTATTACTCTTGTCTCTATCCTTATAACTATTATTATTATCCTTATTTCTATTATTAGTAGCACTATAACTATTATTATTACCTTTATTACTATTATTATTATCGCTATATCTATTATTATTATCCTTATTACTATTATTACTATCAATATTACTCTTGTCTTTATCCTTATAACTATTACTATAATCCTTATTACTATTATTGTTAGCACTATAACTATTATTATTATCCTTATTACTATTATTATTATCGCTATGACTGTTATTATTATACTTCTTCTATTATTCCTATCCCTATTACACTTGTCTCTATCCTTATAACTATTACTATTATCCTTATTACTATTATTGTTAGCACTATAACTATTATTATTATCCTTATTACTATTATTATTATCGCTATGACTGTTATTATTATACTTCTTCTATTATTACTATCCCTATTACACTTGTCTCTATCCTTATAACTATTATTATTATCCTTCTTACTATTATTATTATCGCTATAACTATTATTATTATCCTCATTACTGTTATTATTATCGCCATAACTGCTATTATTATCGTTATTACTATTATTATTAGCACTATAACTGTTATTATTATCCTCATTCTATTATTCATATCTCTATTACTCTTGTGGTTATCCTTATAACTATTACTATTATCCTTATTTCTATTATTGTTAGCACTATAACTATTATTATTATTATCCTTATTACTATTATTATTATCGCTATGACTGTTATTATTATCCTTTTCTATTATTACTATCCCTGTTACTCTTGTCTCTATCCTTATAACTATTATATTATCCTTATTACTATTATTACTATCCCTATTACTCTTGTCTTTATCCTTATAACTATTATTATTATCCTTATTACTATTATTATTAGCACTATAACTATTATTATTATCCTCATTACTGTTATTATTATCGCCATAACTGCTATTGTTATCGTTATTACTATTATTATTAGCACTATAACTGTTATTATTATCCTCATTCTTATATTCATATCTCTATTACTCTTGTGGTTATCCTTATAACTATTACTATTATCCTTATTTCTATTATTGTTAGCACTATAACTATTATTATTATTATCCTTATTACTATTATTATTATCGCTATGACTGTTATTATTATTCTTATTCTATTATTACTATTCCTATTACTCTTGTCTTTATACTTATAACTATTATTATTATCCTTATTACTCTTATTATTATCGCTATAACTATTATTATTATCCTCATTACTGTTATTATTATCGCCATAACTGCTATTGTTATCGTTATTACTATTATTATTAGCACTATAACTGTTATTATTATCCTCATTCTATTATTCATATCTCTATTACTCTTGTGGTTATCCTTATAACTATTACTATTATCCTTATTTCTATCATTGTTAGCACTATAACTATTATTATTATTATCCTTATTACTATTATTATTATCGCTATGACTGTTATTATTATCCTTATTCTATTATTACTATCCCTGTTACTCTTGTCTCTATCCTTATAACTATTATTATTATCCTTATTACTATTATTACTATCCCCATTACTCTTGTCTTTATCCTTATAACTATTACTATAATCCTTATTACTATTATTGTTAGCACTATAACTATTATTATTATCCTTATTACTATTATTATTATCGCTATGACTGTTATTATTATACTTCTTCTATTATTACTATCCCTATTACACTTGTCTCTATCCTTATAACTATTATTATTATCCATATTACTATTATTATTATCGCTATAACTATTATTATTATCCTCATTACTGTTATTATTATCGCCATAACTGCTATTGTTATCGTTATTACTATTATTATTAGCACTGTAACTGTTATTATTATCGTTATTACTATTATTATTAGCACTGTAACTGTTATTATTATCCTCATTCTATTATTAATATCCCTATTACTCTTGTGGTTATCCTTATAACTATTAGTATTATCCTTATTACTATTATTATTATCGCTATGACTGTTATTATTATTTTTATTCTATTATTACTATTCCTATTACTCTTGTCTCTATTCTTATAGCTATTATTATTATACTTATTTCTATTATTAGTAGCACTATAACTATTATTATTACCTTTATTACTATTATTATTATCGCTATATCTATTATTATTATCCTTATTATATTATTACTATCCCTATTACTCTTGTCTTTATCCTTATAACTATTATTATTATCCTTATTACTATTATTATTAGCACTATAACTATTATTATTATCCTCATTACTGTTATTATTATCGCCATAACTGCTATTGTTATCGTTATTACTATTATTATAAGCACTATAACTGTTATTATTATCGTTATTACTATTATTATTTGCACTATAACTGTTATTATTATCCTCATTCTATTATTCATATCTCTATTACTCTTGTGGTTATCCTTATAACTATTACTATTATCCTTATTTCTATTATTGTTAGCACTATAACTATTATTATTATTATCCTTATTACTATTATTATTATCGCTATGACTGTTATTATTATACTTCTTCTATTATTACTATCCCTATTACACTTGTCTCTATCCTTATAACTATTATTATTATCCTTATTACTATTATTAGTAGCACTATAACTATTATTATTACCTTTATTACTATTATTATTATCGCTATATCTATTATTATTATCCTTATTACTATTATTACTATCCCTATTACTCTTGTCTTTATCCTTATAACTATTACTATAATCCTTATTACTATTATTGTAAGCACTATAACTATTATTATTATCCTTATTACTATTATTATTATCGCTATGACTGTTATTATTATACTTATTATATTATTAGTATCCCTATTACTCTTGTCTTTATCCTTACAACTATTATTATTATCCTTATTACTATTATTATTAGCACTATAACTATTATTATTATCCTCATTACTATTATTATTATCGCTATAACTGTTATTATTATACTTCTTCTATTATTACTATCCCTATTACACTTGTCTCTATCCTTATAACTATTATTATTATCCTTATTACTATTATTATTATCGCTATAACTATTATTATTATCCTCATTACTGTTATTATTATCGCCATAACTGCTATTGTTATCGTTATTACTATTATTATTGGCACTATAACTGTTATTAGTATCGTTATTACTATTATTATTAGCACTATAACTGTTATTATTATCCTCATTCTATTATTCATATCTCTATTACTCTTGTGGTTATCCTTATAACTATTACTATTGTCCTTATTTCTATTATTGATAGCACTATAACTATTATTATTATTATCCTTATTACTATTATTATTATCGCTATGACTGTTATTATTATCCTTATTCTATTATTACTATCCCTATTACACTTGTCTTTATACTTATAACTATTATTATTATCCTTATTACTATTATTATTATCGCTATAACTATTATTATTATCCTCATTACTATTATTATTATCGCTATAACTGTTATTATTACCGTTATTACTATTATTATTAGCACTATAACTGGTATTATTATCGTTATTACTATTATTATTAGCACTGTAACTGTTATTATTATCCTCATTCTATTAATAATATCCCTATTACTCTTGTGGTTATCCTTATAACTATTATTATTATCCTTATTACTATTATTATTATCGCTATGACTGTTATTATTATTTTTATTCTATTATTACTATTCCTATTACTCTTGTCTCTATCCTTATAACTATTATTATTATCCTTATTTCTATTATTAGTAGCACTATAACTATTATTATTACCTTTATTACTATTATTATTATCGCTATATCTATTATTATTATCCTTATTTCTATTATTACTATCCCTATTACTCTTGTCTTTATCCTTATAACTATTACTATAATCCTTATTACTATTATTGTTAGCACTATAACTATTATTATTATCCTTATTACTATTATTATCGCTATGACTGTTATTATTATACTTCTTCTATTATTACTATCCCTATTACACTTGTCTCTATCCTTATAACTATTATTATTATCCTTATTACTCTTATTATTATCGCTATAACTATTATTATTATCCTCATTACTGTTATTATTATCGCCATAACTGCTATTGTTATCGTTATTACTATTATTATTAGCACTATAACTGTTATTATTATCCTCATTCTATTATTCATATCTCTATTACTCTTGCGGTTATCCTTATAACTATTACTATTATCCTTATTTCTATCATTGTTAGCACTATAACTATTATTATTATTATCCTTATTACTATTATTATTATCGCTATGACTTTTATTATTATCCTTATTCTATTATTACTATCCCTGTTACTCTTGTCTCTACCCTTATAACTATTATTATTATCCTTATTACTATTATTACTATCCCCATTACTCTTGTCTTTATCCTTATAACTATTACTATAATCCTTATTACTATTATTGTTAGCACTATAACTATTATTATTATCCTTATTACTATTATTATTATCGCTATGACTGTTATTATTATACTTCTTCTATTATTACTATCCCTATTACACTTGTCTCTATCCTTATAACTATTATTATTATCCTTATTACTATTATTATTATCGCTATAACTATTATTATTATCCTCATTACTGTTATTATTATCGCCATAACTGCTATTGTTATCGTTATTACTATTATTATTAGCACTATAACTGTTATTATTATCGTTATTACTATTATTATTAGCACTATAACTGTTATTATTATCCTCATTCTATTATTCATATCTCTATTACTCTTGTCTCTATCCTTATAACTATTATTATTATCCTTATTTCTATTATTAGTAGCACTATAACTATTATTATTACCTTTATTACTATTATTATTATCGCTATATCTATTATTATTATCCTTATTTCTATTATTACTATCCCTATTACACTTGTCTCTATCCTTATAACTATTATTATTATCCTTATTACTATTATTATTATCGCTATAACTATTATTATTATCCTCATTACTGTTATTATTATCGCCATAACTGCTATTGTTATCGTTATTACTATTATTATTAGCACTATAACTGTTATTATTATCCTCATTCTATTATTCATATCTCTATTACTCTTGTGGTTATCCTTATAACTATTACTATTATCCTTATTTCTATCATTGTTAGCACTATAACTATTATTATTATTATCCTTATTACTATTATTATTATCGCTATGACTGTTATTATTATCCTTATTCTATTATTACTATCCCCGTTACTCTTGTCTATATCCTTATAACTATTATTATTATCCTTATTACTATTATTATTATCGCTATGACTGTTATTATTATACTTCTTCTATTATTACTATCCCTATTACACTTGTCTCTATCCTTATAACTATTATTATTATCCTCATTACTGTTATTATTATCGCCATAACTGCTATTGTTATCGTTATTACTATTATTATTAGCACTGTAACTGTTATTATTATCGTTATTACTATTATTATTAGCACTGTAACTGTTATTATTATCCTCATTCTATTATTAATATCCCTATTACTCTTGTGGTTATCCTTATAACTATTAGTATTATCCTTATTACTATTATTATTAGCACTATAACTATTATTATTATCCTCATTACTGTTATTATTATCGCAATAACTGCTATTGTTATCGTTATTACTATTATTATTAGCACTATAACTGTTATTATTATTGTTATTACTATTATTATTAGCACTATAACTGTTATTATTATCCTCATTCTATTATTCATATCTCTATTACTCTTGTGGTTACCCTTATAACTATTACTATTATCCTTATTTCTATTATTGTTAGCACTATAACTATTATTATTATTATCCTTATTACTATTATTATTATCGCTATGACTGTTATTATTATTCTTATTCTATTATTACTATTCCTATTACTCTTGTCTTTATACTTATAACTATTATTATTATCCTCATTACTATTATTATATCGCTATAACTGTTATTATTACCGTTATTACTATTATTATTAACACTATAACTGTTATTATTATCGTTATTACTATTATTATTAGCACTGTAACTGTTATTATTATCCTCATTCTATTATTACTATCCCTATTACTCTTGTCTTTATCCTTATAAGTATTATTATTATCATTATTACTATTATTATTATCCCTATTACTCTTGTCTTTATCCTTATAACTATTATTATTATCCTTATTACTATTATTATTATCCTTATTACTATTATTATTATCGCTATAACTATTACTATTATCCTTATTACTATTATTATTATCGCTATGACTTTTATTATTATCCTTATTACTATTATTATTATCGCTATGACTGTTATTATTATACTTCTTCTATTATTACTATCCCTATTACACTTGTCTCTATCCTTATAACTATTATTATTATCCTTATTACTATTATTATTATCGCTATAACTATTATTATTATCCTCATTACTGTTATTATTATCGCCATAACTGCTATTGTTATCGTTATTACTATTATTATTAGCACTATAACTGTTATTATTATCCTCATTCTATTATTCATATCTCTATTACTCTTGTGGTTATCCTTATAACTATTACTATTATCCTTATTTCTATCATTGTTAGCACTATAACTATTATATTATTATCCTTATTACTATTATTATTATCGCTATGACTGTTATTATTATCCTTATTCTATTATTACTATCCCCGTTACTCTTGTCTATATCCTTATAACTATTATTATTATCCTTATTACTATTATTATTATCGCTATGACTGTTATTATTATACTTCTTCTATTATTACTATCCCTATTACACTTGTCTCTATCCTTATAACTATTATTATTATCCTCATTACTGTTATTATTATCGCCATAACTGCTATTGTTATCGTTATTACTATTATTATTAGCACTGTAACTGTTATTATTATCGTTATTACTATTATTATTAGCACTGTAACTGTTATTATTATCCTCATTCTATTATTAATATCCCTATTACTCTTGTGGTTATCCTTATAACTATTAGTATTATCCTTATTACTATTATTATTAGCACTATAACTATTATTATTATCCTCATTACTGTTATTATTATCGCAATAACTGCTATTGTTATCGTTATTACTATTATTATTAGCACTATAACTGTTATTATTATTGTTATTACTATTATTATTAGCACTATAACTGTTATTATTATCCTCATTCTATTATTCATATCTCTATTACTCTTGTGGTTACCCTTATAACTATTACTATTATCCTTATTTCTATTATTGTTAGCACTATAACTATTATTATTATTATCCTTATTACTATTATTATTATCGCTATGACTGTTATTATTATTCTTATTCTATTATTACTATTCCTATTACTCTTGTCTTTATACTTATAACTATTATTATTATCCTCATTACTATTATTATTATCGCTATAACTGTTATTATTACCGTTATTACTATTATTATTAACACTATAACTGTTATTATTATCGTTATTACTATTATTATTAGCACTGTAACTGTTATTATTATCCTCATTCTATTATTACTATCCCTATTACTCTTGTCTTTATCCTTATAAGTATTATTATTATCATTATTACTATTATTATTATCCCTATTACTCTTGTCTTTATCCTTATAACTATTATTATTATCCTTATTACTATTATTATTATCCTTATTACTATTATTATTATCGCTATAACTATTACTATTATTCTTATTACTATTATTATTATCGCTATGACTTTTATTATTATCCTCATTACTGTTATTATTATCGCCATAACTGCTATTGTTATCGTTATTACTATTATTATTAGCACTATAACTGTTATTATTATCCTCATTCTATTATTCATATCTCTATTACTCTTGTGGTTATCCTTATAACTATTACTATTATCCTTATTTCTATTATTGTTAGCACTATAACTATTATTATTATTATCCTTATTACTATTATTATTATCGCTATGACTGTTATTAATTATCCTTATTCTATTATTACTATCCCTATTACTCTTGTCTTTATCCTTATAAGTATTATTATTATCATTATTACTATTATTATTATCCCTATCACTCTTGTCTTTATCCTTATAGCTATTATTACTATCATTATTACTATTATTATTATCGCTATGACTGTTATTATTATCCTTATTATATTATTACTATCCCTATTACTCTTGTCTTTATCCTTATAACTATTATTATTATCCTTATTACTATTATTATTAGCACTATAACTATTATTATTATCCTCATTACTGTTATTATTATCGCCATAACTGCTATTGTTATCGTTATTACTATTATTATTAGCACTATAACTGTTATTATTATCCTCATTCTATTATTCATATCTCTATTACTCTTGTGGTTATCCTTATAACTATTACTATTATCCTTATTTCTATTATTGTTAGCACTATAACTATTATTATTATTATCCTTATTACTATTATTATTATCGCTATGACTGTTATTGTTATCGTTATTACTATTATTATTAGCACTATAACTGTTATTATTATCCTCATTCTATTATTCATATCTCTATTACTCTTGTGGTTATCCTTATAACTATTACTATTATCCTTATTTCTATCATTGTTAGCACTATAACTATTATTATTATTATCCTTATTACTATTATTTTTATCGCTATGACTTTTATTATTATCCTTATTCTATTATTACTATCCCTGTTACTCTTGTCTCTATCCTTATAACTATTATTATTATCCTTATTACTATTATTACTATCCCCATTACTCTTGTCTTTATCCTTATAACTATTACTATAATCCTTATTACTATTATTGTTAGCACTATAACTATTATTATTATCCTTATTACTATTATTATTATCGCTATGACTGTTATTATTATACTTCTTCTATTATTCATATCTCTATTACTCTTGTCTTTATCCTTATAAGTATTATTATTATCATTATTACTATTATTATTATCCCTATTACTCTTGTCTTTATCCTTATAACTATTATTATTATCCTTATTACTATTATTATTATCGCTATAACTATTACTATTATCCTTATTACTATTATTATTATCGCTATGACTGTTATTATTATACTTATTCTATTATTACTATCCCTGTTACTCTTGTCTCTATCCTTATAACTATTATTATTATCCTTATTACTATTATTAATATCGCTATGACTGTTATTATTATCCTTATTATATTATTACTATCCCTATTACTCTTGTCTTTATCCTTATAACTATTATTATTATCCTTATTACTATTATTATTAGCATTATAACTATTATTATTATCCTCATTACTGTTATTATTATCGCCATAACTGCTATTGTTATCGTTATTACTATTATTATTAGCACTATAACTGTTATTATTTTCGTTATTACTATTATTATTAGCACTATAACTGTTATTATTATCCTCATTCTATTATTCATATCCCTATTACTCTTGTGGTTATCCTTATAACTATTACTATTATCCTTATTTCTATTATTGTTAGCACTATATCTATTATTATTATTATCCTTATTACTATTATTATTATCGCTATGACTGTTATTATTATTCTTATTCTATTATTACTATTCCTATTACTCTTGTCTTTATACTTATAACTATTATTATTATCCTCATTACTATTATTATTATCGCTATAACTGTTATTATTACCGTTATTACTATTATTATTAGCACTATAACTGTTTTTATTATCGTTATTACTATTATTATTAGCACTGTAACTGTTATTATTATCCTCATTCTATTATTACTATCCCTATTACTCTTGTCTTTATCCTTATAACTATTATTATTATCCTTATTACTATTATTATTAGCACTATAACTATTATTATTATCCTCATTACTATTATTATTATCGCTATAACTGTCATTATTATCGTTATTCTATTATTACTATCCTTATTACTCTTGTCTTTATCCTTATAACTATTATTATTATCATTACTACAATTATTACTGGCACTATAACTATTATTATTATCCTTATTACTATTATTATTATCGCTATGTCTATTATTATTTTCCTTAACACTATTATTATTATCGCTATAACTGTTACTATTATCCTTATTACTATTATTATTATCGCTATGACTGTTATTATTATACTTATTCTATTATTACTATCCCTGTTACTCTTGTCTCTATCCTTATAACTATTATTATTATCCTTATTACTATTATTATTATCGCTATATCTATTATTATTATCCTCATTACTATTATTATTATCGCTATAACTGTTATTATTACCGTTATCAGTATTATTATTAGCACTATAACTGTTATTATTATCGTTATTACTATTATTATTAGCACTGTAACTGTTATTATTATCCTCATTCTATTATTAATATCCCTATTACTCTTGTGGTTATCCGTATAACTATTATTATTATCCTTATTTCTATTATTAGTAGCACTGTAACTATTATTATTACCCTTATTACTATTATTATTATCGCTATATCTATTATTATTATCCTTATTACTATTATTATTACCCTTTTTACTATTATTATTATCGCTATAACTATTATTATTATCCTTATTACTATTATTATGATCGCTATGACTGTTATTATTATTCTTATTATATTATTACTATCCCTATTACTCTTGTCTTTATCCTTATAACTATTATTATTATCCTTATTACTATTATTATTAGCACTATAACTATTATTATTATCCTCATTACTGTTATTATTATCGCCATAACTGCTATTGTTATCGTTATTACTATTATTATTAGCACTATAACTGTTATTATTATCGTTATTACTATTATCATTAGCACTGTAACTGTTATTATTATCCTCATTCTATTATTAATATCCCTATTACTCTTGTGGTTATCCGTATAACTATTATTATTATCCTTATTTCTATTATTAGTAGCACTGTAACTATTATTATTACCCTTATTACTATTATTATTATCGCTATATCTATTATTATTATGCTTATTACTATTATTATTACCCTTTTTACTATTATTATTATCGCTATAACTATTACTATTATCCTTATTACTATTATTATTATCGCTATGACTGTTATTATTATACTTATTCTATTATTACTATCCCTGTTACTCTTGTCTCTATCCTTATAACTATTATTATTATCCTTATTACTATTATTAATATCGCTATGACTGTTATTATTATCCTTATTATATTATTACTATCCCTATTACTCTTGTCTTTATCCTTATAACTATTATTATTATCCTTATTACTATTATTATTAGCATTATAACTATTATTATTATCCTCATTACTGTTATTATTATCGCCATAACTGCTATTGTTATCGTTATTACTATTATTATTAGCACTATAACTGTTATTATTTTCGTTATTACTATTATTATTAGCACTATAACTGTTATTATTATCCTCATTCTATTATTCATATCCCTATTACTCTTGTGGTTATCCTTATAACTATTACTATTATCCTTATTTCTATTATTGTTAGCACTATATCTATTATTATTATTATCCTTATTACTATTATTATTATCGCTATGACTGTTATTATTATTCTTATTCTATTATTACTATTCCTATTACTCTTGTCTTTATACTTATAACTATTATTATTATCCTCATTACTATTATTATTATCGCTATAACTGTTATTATTACCGTTATTACTATTATTATTAGCACTATAACTGTTTTTATTATCGTTATTACTATTATTATTAGCACTGTAACTGTTATTATTATCCTCATTCTATTATTACTATCCCTATTACTCTTGTCTTTATCCTTATAACTATTATTATTATCCTTATTACTATTATTATTAGCACTATAACTATTATTATTATCCTCATTACTATTATTATTATCGCTATAACTGTCATTATTATCGTTATTCTATTATTACTATCCTTATTACTCTTGTCTTTATCCTTATAACTATTATTATTATCATTACTACAATTATTACTGGCACTATAACTATTATTATTATCCTTATTACTATTATTATTATCGCTATGTCTATTATTATTTTCCTTAACACTATTATTATTATCGCTATAACTGTTACTATTATCCTTATTACTATTATTATTATCGCTATGACTGTTATTATTATACTTATTCTATTATTACTATCCCTGTTACTCTTGTCTCTATCCTTATAACTATTATTATTATCCTTATTACTATTATTATTATCGCTATATCTATTATTATTATCCTCATTACTATTATTATTATCGCTATAACTGTTATTATTACCGTTATCAGTATTATTATTAGCACTATAACTGTTATTATTATCGTTATTACTATTATTATTAGCACTGTAACTGTTATTATTATCCTCATTCTATTATTAATATCCCTATTACTCTTGTGGTTATCCGTATAACTATTATTATTATCCTTATTTCTATTATTAGTAGCACTGTAACTATTATTATTACCCTTATTACTATTATTATTATCGCTATATCTATTATTATTATCCTTATTACTATTATTATTACCCTTTTTACTATTATTATTATCGCTATAACTATTATTATTATCCTTATTACTATTATTATGATCGCTATGACTGTTATTATTATTCTTATTATATTATTACTATCCCTATTACTCTTGTCTTTATCCTTATAACTATTATTATTATCCTTATTACTATTATTATTAGCACTATAACTATTATTATTATCCTCATTACTGTTATTATTATCGCCATAACTGCTATTGTTATCGTTATTACTATTATTATTAGCACTATAACTGTTATTATTATCGTTATTACTATTATCATTAGCACTGTAACTGTTATTATTATCCTCATTCTATTATTAATATCCCTATTACTCTTGTGGTTATCCGTATAACTATTATTATTATCCTTATTTCTATTATTAGTAGCACTGTAACTATTATTATTACCCTTATTACTATTATTATTATCGCTATATCTATTATTATTATGCTTATTACTATTATTATTACCCTTTTTACTATTATTATTATCGCTATAACTATTATTATTATCCTTATTACTATTATTATTATCGCTATGACTGTTATTATTATTCTTATTCTATTATTACTATCCCTGTTACTCTTGTCTCTATCCTTATAACTATTATTATTATCCTTATTACTATTATTATTATCGCTATGACTGTTATTATTATCCTTATTATATTATTACTATCCCTATTGCTCTTGTCTTTATCCTTATATCTATTATTATTATCCTTATTACTATTATTATTAGCACTATAACTATTATTATTATCCTTATTACTGTTATTATTATCGCTATAACTATTATTATTATCCTCATTACTATTATTATTATCGCTATAACTGTTATTATTACCGTTATTACTATTATTATTAGCACTGTAACAGTTATTATTATCCTCATTACTGTTATTATTATCGCCATAACTGCTATTGTTATCGTTATTACTATTATTATTAGCACTATAACTGTTATTATTATCCTCATTCTATTATTCATATCTCTATTACTCTTGTGGTTATCCTTATAACTATTACTATTATCCTTATTTCTATCATTGTTAGCACTATAACTATTATTATTATTATCCTTATTACTATTATTATTATCGCTATGACTTTTATTATTATCCTTATTCTATTATTACTATCCCTGTTACTCTTGTCTCTATCCTTATAACTATTATTATTATCCTTATTACTATTATTACTATCCCCATTACTCTTGTCTTTATCCTTATAACTATTACTATAATCCTTATTACTATTATTGTTAGCACTATAACTATTATTATTATCCTTATTACTATTATTATTATCGCTATGACTGTTATTATTATACTTCTTCTATTATTCATATCTCTATTCCTCTTGTCTTTATCCTTATAAGTATTATTATTATCATTATTACTATTATTATTATCCCTATCACTCTTGTCTTTATCCTTATAGCTATTATTACTATCATTATTACTATTATTATTAGCGCTATGACTGTTATTATTATACTTATTCTATTATTACTATCCCTGTTACTCTTCTCTCTATCCTTATAACTATTATTATTATCCTTATTACTATTATTATTATCGCTATGACTGTTATTATTATTCTTATTCTATTATTACTATTCCTATTACTCTTGTCTTTATCCTTATAACTATTATTATTATCCTTACTACAATTATTACTAGCACTATAACTATTATTATTATCCTTATTACTATTATTATTATCGCTATGTCTAATATTATTATCCTTATTACTATTATTATTATCGCTATAACAATTACTATTATCCTTATTACTATTATTATTATCGCTATGACTGTTATTATTATCCTTATTATATTATTACTATCCCTATTACTCTTGTCTTTATCCTTATAACTATTATTATTATCCTTATTACTATTATTATTAGCACTATAACTATTATTATTATCCTCATTACTGTTATTATTATCGCCATAACTGCTATTGTTATCGTTATTACTATTATTATTAGCACTATAACTGTTATTATTATCGTTATTACTATTATTATTAGCACTATAACTGTTATTATTATCCTCATTCTATTATTCATATCTCTATTACTCTTGTGGTTATCCTTATAACTATTACTATTATCCTTATTTCTATTATTGTTAGCACTATAACTATTATTATTATTATCCTTATTACTATTATTATTATCGCTATGACTGTTATTATTATTCTTATTCTATTATTACTATTCCTATTACTCTTGTCTTTATACTTATAACTATTATTATTATCCTTATTACTCTTATTATTATCGCTATAACTGTTATTATTATCCTCATTACTGTTATTATTATCGCCATAACTGCTATTGTTATCGTTATTACTATTATTATTAGCACTATAACTGTTATTATTATCCTCATTCTATTATTCATATCTCTATTACTCTTGTGGTTATCCTTATAACTATTACTATTATCCTTATTTCTATCATTGTTAGCACTATAACTATTATTATTATTATCCTTATTACTATTATTATTATCGCTATGACTGTTATTATTATCCTTATTCTATTATTACTATCCCTGTTACTCTTGTCTCTATCCTTATAACTATTATTATTATCCTTATTACTATTATTATTATCGCTATGACTGTTATTATTATACTTCTTCTATTATTACTATCCCTATTACACTTGTCTCTATCCTTATAACTATTATTATTATCCTCATTACTGTTATTATTATCGCCATAACTGCTATTGTTATCGTTATTACTATTATTATTAGCACTGTAACTGTTATTATTATCGTTATTACTATTATTATTAGCACTGTAACTGTTATTATTATCCTCATTCTAATATTAATATCCCTATTACTCTTGTGGTTATCCTTATAACTATTAGTATTATCCTTATTACTATTATTATTATCGCTATGACTGTTATTATTATTTTTATTCTATTATTACTATTCCTATTACTCTTGTCTCTATCCTTATAGCTATTATTATTATACTTATTTCTATTATTAGTAGCACTATAACTATTATTATTACCTTTATTACTATTATTATTATCGCTATATCTATTATTATTATCCTTATTATATTATTACTATCCCTATTACTCTTGTCTTTATCCTTATAACTATTATTATTATCCTTATTACTATTATTATTAGCACTATAACTATTATTATTATCCTCATTACTGTTATTATTATCGCCATAACTGCTATTGTTATCGTTATTACTATTATTATTAGCACTATAACTGTTAGTATTATCGTTATTACTATTATTATTAGCACTATAACTGTTATTATTATCCTCATTCTATTATTCATATCTCTATTACTCTTGTGGTTACCCTTATAACTATTACTATTATCCTTATTTCTATTATTGTTAGCACTATAACTATTATTATTATTATCCTTATTACTATTATTATTATCGCTATGACTGTTATTATTATTCTTATTCTATTATTACTATTCCTATTACTCTTGTCTTTATACTTATAACTATTATTATTATCCTCATTACTATTATTATTATCGCTATAACTGTTATTATTACCGTTATTACTATTATTATTAGCACTATAACTGTTATTATTATCGTTATTACTATTATTATTAGCACTGTAACTGTTATTATTATCCTCATTCTATTATTACTATCCCTATTACTCTTGTCTTTATCCTTATAAGTATTATTATTATCATTATTACTATTATTATTATCCCTATTACTCTTGTCTTTATCCTTATAACTATTATTATTATCCTTATTACTATTATTATTATCGCTATAACTATTACTATTATCCTTATTACTATTATTATTATCGCTATGACTGTTATTATTATACTTATTCTATTATTACTATCCCTGTTACTCTTGTCTCTATCCTTATAACTATTATTATTATCCTTATTACTATTATTAATATCGCTATGACTGTTATTATTATCCTTATTATATTATTACTATCCCTATTACTCTTGTCTTTATCCTTATAACTATTATTATTATCCTTATTACTATTATTATTAGCACTATAACTATTATTATTATCCTCATTACTGTTATTATTATCGCCATAACTGCTATTGTTATCGTTATTACTATTATTATTAGCACTATAACTGTTATTATTTTCGTTATTACTATTATTATTAGCACTATAACTGTTATTATTATCCTCATTCTATTATTCATATCCCTATTACTCTTGTGGTTATCCTTATAACTATTAGTATTATCCTTATTAGAATTATTATTATCGCTATGACTGTTATTATTATTTTTATTCTATTATTACTATTCCTATTACTCTTGTCTCTATCCTTATAGCTATTATTATTATACTTATTTCTATTATTAGTAGCACTATAACTATTATTATTACCTTTATTACTATTATTATTATCGCTATATCTATTATTATTATCCTTATTATATTATTACTATCCCTATTGCTCTTGTCTTTATCCTTATAACTATTATTATTATCCTTATTACTATTATTATTAGCACTATAACTATTATTATTATCCTCATTACTGTTATTATTATCGCCATAACTGCTATTGTTATCGTTATTACTATTATTATTAGCACTATAACTGTTAGTATTATCGTTATTACTATTATTATTAGCACTATAACTGTTATTATTATCCTCATTCTATTATTCATATCTCTATTACTCTTGTGGTTACCCTTATAACTATTACTATTATCCTTATTTCTATTATTGTTAGCACTATAACTATTATTATTATTATCCTTATTACTATTATTATTATCGCTATGACTGTTATTATTATTCTTATTCTATTATTACTATTCCTATTACTCTTGTCTTTATACTTATAACTATTATTATTATCCTCATTACTATTATTATTATCGCTATAACTGTTATTATTACCGTTGTTACTATTATTATTAGCACTATAACTGTTATTATTATCGTTATTACTATTATTATTAGCACTGTAACTGTTATTATTATCCTCATTCTATTATTACTATCCCTATTACTCTTGTCTTTATCCTTATAAGTATTATTATTATCATTATTACTATTATTATTATCCCTATTACTCTTGTCTTTATCCTTATAACTATTATTATTATCCTTATTACTATTATTATTATCGCTATAACTATTACTATTATCCTTATTACTATTATTATTATCGCTATGACTGTTATTATTATACTTATTCTATTATTACTATCCCTGTTACTCTTGTCTCTATCCTTATAACTATTATTATTATCCTTATTACTATTATTAATATCGCTATGACTGTTATTATTATCCTTATTATATTATTACTATCCCTATTACTCTTGTCTTTATCCTTATAACTATTATTATTATCCTTATTACTATTATTATTAGCACTATAACTATTATTATTATCCTCATTACTGTTATTATTATCGCCATAACTGCTATTGTTATCGTTATTACTATTATTATTAGCACTATAACTGTTATTATTTTCGTTATTACTATTATTATTAGCACTATAACTGTTATTATTATCCTCATTCTATTATTCATATCTCTATTACTCTTGTGGTTATCCTTATAACTATTACTATTATCCTTATTTCTATTATTGTTAGCACTATATCTATTATTATTATTATCCTTATTACTATTATTATTATCGCTATGACTGTTATTATTATTCTTATTCTATTATTACTATTCCTATTACTCTTGTCTTTATACTTATAACTATTATTATTATCCTCATTACTATTATTATTATCGCTATAACTGTCATTATTACCGTTATTACTATTATTATTAGCACTATAACTGTTTTTATTATCGTTATTACTATTATTATTAGCACTGTAACTGTTATTATTATCCTCATTCTATTATTACTATCCCTATTACTCTTGTCTTTATCCTTATAACTATTATTATTATCCTTATTACTATTATTATTAGCACTATAACTATTATTATTATCCTCATTACTATTATTATTATCGCTATAACTGTCATTATTATCGTTATTCTATTATTACTATCCTTATTACTCTTGTCTTTATCCTTATAACTATTATTATTATCATTACTACAATTATTACTGGCACTATAACTATTATTATTATCCTTATTACTATTATTATTATCGCTATGTCTATTATTATTTTCCTTAACACTATTATTATTATCGCTATAACTATTACTATTATCCTTATTACTATTATTATTATCGCTATGACTGTTATTATTATACTTATTCTATTATTACTATCCCTGTTACTCTTGTCTCTATCCTTATAACTATTATTATTATCCTTATTACTATTATTATTATCGCTATAACTATTATTATTATCCTCATTACTATTATTATTATCGCTATAACTGTTATTATTACCGTTATCAGTATTATTATTAGCACTATAACTGTTATTATTATCGTTATTACTATTATTATTAGCACTGTAACTGTTATTATTATCCTCATTCTATTATTAATATCCCTATTACTCTTGTGGTTATCCGTATAACTATTATTATTATCCTTATTTCTATTATTAGTAGCACTGTAACTATTATTATTACCCTTATTACTATTATTATTATCGCTATATCTATTATTATTATCCTTATTACTATTATTATTACCCTTTTTACTATTATTATTATCGCTATAACTATTATTATTATCCTTATTACTATTATTATGATCGCTATGACTGTTATTATTATTCTTATTATATTATTACTATCCCTATTACTCTTGTCTTTATACTTATAACTATTATTATTATCCTTATTACTATTATTATTAGCACTATAACTATTATTATTATCCTCATTACTGTTATTATTATCGCCATAACTGCTATTGTTATCGTTATTACTATTATTATTAGCACTATAACTGTTATTATTATCGTTATTACTATTATCATTAGCACTGTAACTGTTATTATTATCCTCATTCTATTATTAATATCCCTATTACTCTTGTGGTTATCCGTATAACTATTATTATTATCATTATTTCTATTATTAGTAGCACTGTAACTATTATTATTACCCTTATTACTATTATTATTATCGCTATATCTATTATTATTATGCTTATTACTATTATTATTACCCTTTTTACTATTATTATTATCGCTATAACTATTATTATTATCCTTATTACTATTATTATTATCGCTATGACTGTTATTATTATTCTTATTCTATTATTACTATCCCTGTTACTCTTGTCTCTATCCTTATAACTATTATTATTATCCTTATTACTATTATTATTATCGCTATGACTGTTATTATTATCCTTATTATATTATTACTATCCCTATTACTCTTGTCTTTATCCTTATATCTATTATTATTATCCTTATTACTATTATTATTAGCACTATAACTATTATTATTATCCTTATTACTGTTATTATTATCGCTATAACTATTATTATTATCCTCATTACTATTATTATTATCGCTATAACTGTTATTATTACCGTTATTACTATTATTATTAGCACTGTAACTGTTATTATTATCCTCATTACTGTTATTATTATCGCCATAACTGCTATTGTTATCGTTATTACTATTATTATTAGCACTATAACTGTTATTATTATCCTCATTCTATTATTCATATCTCTATTACTCTTGTGGTTATCCTTATAACTATTACTATTATCCTTATTTCTATCATTGTTAGCACTATAACTATTATTATTATTATCCTTATTACTATTATTATTATCGCTATGACTGTTATTATTATCCTTATTCTATTATTACTATCCCTGTTACTCTTGTCTCTATCCTTATAACTATTATTATTATCCTTATTACTATTATTATTATCGCTATGACTGTTATTATTATACTTCTTCTATTATTACTATCCCTATTACACTTGTCTCTATCCTTATAACTATTATTACTATCCTCATTACTGTTATTATTATCGCCATAACTGCTATTGTTATCGTTATTACTATTATTATTAGCACTATAACTGTTATTATTATCGTTATTACTATTATTATTAGCACTATAACTGTTATTATTATCCTCATTCTATTATTCATATCTCTATTACTCTTGTGGTTACCCTTATAACTATTACTATTATCCTTATTTCTATTATTGTTAGCACTATAACTATTATTATTATTATCCTTATTACTATTATTATTATCGCTATGACTGTTATTATTATTCTTATTCTATTATTACTATTCCTATTACTCTTGTCTTTATACTTATAACTATTATTATTATCCTCATTACTATTATTATTATCGCTATAACTGTTATTATTACCGTTATTACTATTATTATTAGCACTATAACTGTTATTATTATCGTTATTACTATTATTATTAGCACTGTAACTGTTATTATTATCCTCATTCTATTATTACTATCCCTATTACTCTTGTCTTTATCCTTATAAGTATTATTATTATCATTATTACTATTATTATTATCCCTATTACTCTTGTCTTTATCCTTATAACTATTATTATTGTCCTTATTACTATTATTATTATCGCTATAACTATTACTATTATCCTTATTACTATTATTATTATCGCTATGACTGTTATTATTATACTTATTCTATTATTACTATCCCTGTTACTCTTGTCTCTATCCTTATAACTATTATTATTATCCTTATTACTATTATTAATATCGCTATGACTGTTATTATTATCCTTATTATATTATTACTATCCCTATTACTCTTGTCTTTATCCTTATAACTATTATTATTATCCTTATTACTATTATTATTAGCACTATAACTATTATTATTATCCTCATTACTGTTATTATTATCGCCATAACTGCTATTGTTATCGTTATTACTATTATTATTAGCACTATAACTGTTATTATTTTCGTTATTACTATTATTATTAGCACTATAACTGTTATTATTATCCTCATTCTATTATTCATATCTCTATTACTCTTGTGGTTATCCTTATAACTATTACTATTATCCTTATTTCTATTATTGTTAGCACTATATCTATTATTATTATTATCCTTATTACTATTATTATTATCGCTATGACTGTTATTATTATTCTTATTCTATTATTACTATTCCTATTACTCTTGTCTTTATACTTATAACTATTATTATTATCCTCATTACTATTATTATTATCGCTATAACTGTTATTATTACCGTTATTACTATTATTATTAGCACTATAACTGTTATTATTATCGTTATTACTATTATTATTAGCACTGTAACTGTTATTATTATCCTCATTCTATTATTACTATCCCTATTACTCTTGTCTTTATCCTTACAACTATTATTATTA
Source organism: Megachile ligniseca (assembly GCA_945859555.1). Taxonomy (NCBI): domain Eukaryota; kingdom Metazoa; phylum Arthropoda; class Insecta; order Hymenoptera; family Megachilidae; genus Megachile; species Megachile ligniseca. Next base: position 68,936 of record CAMAOC010000211.1, read on the forward strand.
TCCTTATTACTATTATTATTAGCACTATAACTATTATTATTATCCTCATTACTATTATTATTATCGCTATAACTGTTATTATTATACTTCTTCTATTATTACTATCCCTATTACACTTGTCTCTATCCTTATAACTATTATTATTATCCTTATTACTATTATTATTATCGCTATAACTATTATTATTATCCTCATTACTGTTATTATTATCGCCATAACTGCTATTGTTATCGTTATTACTATTATTATTGGCACTATAACTGTTATTAGTATCGTTATTACTATTATTATTAGCACTATAACTGTTATTATTATCCTCATTCTATTATTCATATCTCTATTACTCTTGTGGTTATCCTTATAACTATTACTATTGTCCTTATTTCTATTATTGATAGCACTATAACTATTATTATTATTATCCTTATTACTATTATTATTATCGCTATGACTGTTATTATTATCCTTATTCTATTATTACTATCCCTATTACACTTGTCTTTATACTTATAACTATTATTATTATCCTTATTACTATTATTATTATCGCTATAACTATTATTATTATCCTCATTACTATTATTATTATCGCTATAACTGTTATTATTACCGTTATTACTATTATTATTAGCACTATAACTGGTATTATTATCGTTATTACTATTATTATTAGCACTGTAACTGTTATTATTATCCTCATTCTATTAATAATATCCCTATTACTCTTGTGGTTATCCTTATAACTATTATTATTATCCTTATTACTATTATTATTATCGCTATGACTGTTATTATTATTTTTATTCTATTATTACTATTCCTATTACTCTTGTCTCTATCCTTATAACTATTATTATTATCCTTATTTCTATTATTAGTAGCACTATAACTATTATTATTACCTTTATTACTATTATTATTATCGCTATATCTATTATTATTATCCTTATTTCTATTATTACTATCCCTATTACTCTTGTCTTTATCCTTATAACTATTACTATAATCCTTATTACTATTATTGTTAGCACTATAACTATTATTATTATCCTTATTACTATTATTATCGCTATGACTGTTATTATTATACTTCTTCTATTATTACTATCCCTATTACACTTGTCTCTATCCTTATAACTATTATTATTATCCTTATTACTCTTATTATTATCGCTATAACTATTATTATTATCCTCATTACTGTTATTATTATCGCCATAACTGCTATTGTTATCGTTATTACTATTATTATTAGCACTATAACTGTTATTATTATCCTCATTCTATTATTCATATCTCTATTACTCTTGCGGTTATCCTTATAACTATTACTATTATCCTTATTTCTATCATTGTTAGCACTATAACTATTATTATTATTATCCTTATTACTATTATTATTATCGCTATGACTTTTATTATTATCCTTATTCTATTATTACTATCCCTGTTACTCTTGTCTCTACCCTTATAACTATTATTATTATCCTTATTACTATTATTACTATCCCCATTACTCTTGTCTTTATCCTTATAACTATTACTATAATCCTTATTACTATTATTGTTAGCACTATAACTATTATTATTATCCTTATTACTATTATTATTATCGCTATGACTGTTATTATTATACTTCTTCTATTATTACTATCCCTATTACACTTGTCTCTATCCTTATAACTATTATTATTATCCTTATTACTATTATTATTATCGCTATAACTATTATTATTATCCTCATTACTGTTATTATTATCGCCATAACTGCTATTGTTATCGTTATTACTATTATTATTAGCACTATAACTGTTATTATTATCGTTATTACTATTATTATTAGCACTATAACTGTTATTATTATCCTCATTCTATTATTCATATCTCTATTACTCTTGTCTCTATCCTTATAACTATTATTATTATCCTTATTTCTATTATTAGTAGCACTATAACTATTATTATTACCTTTATTACTATTATTATTATCGCTATATCTATTATTATTATCCTTATTTCTATTATTACTATCCCTATTACACTTGTCTCTATCCTTATAACTATTATTATTATCCTTATTACTATTATTATTATCGCTATAACTATTATTATTATCCTCATTACTGTTATTATTATCGCCATAACTGCTATTGTTATCGTTATTACTATTATTATTAGCACTATAACTGTTATTATTATCCTCATTCTATTATTCATATCTCTATTACTCTTGTGGTTATCCTTATAACTATTACTATTATCCTTATTTCTATCATTGTTAGCACTATAACTATTATTATTATTATCCTTATTACTATTATTATTATCGCTATGACTGTTATTATTATCCTTATTCTATTATTACTATCCCCGTTACTCTTGTCTATATCCTTATAACTATTATTATTATCCTTATTACTATTATTATTATCGCTATGACTGTTATTATTATCCTTATTCTATTATTACTATCCCTATTACTCTTGTCTTTATCCTTATAAGTATTATTATTATCATTATTACTATTATTATTATCCCTATCACTCTTGTCTTTATCCTTATAGCTATTATTACTATCATTATTACTATTATTATTATCGCTATGACTGTTATTATTATCCTTATTATATTATTACTATCCCTATTACTCTTGTCTTTATCCTTATAACTATTATTATTATCCTTATTACTATTATTATTAGCACTATAACTATTATTATTATCCTCATTACTGTTATTATTATCGCCATAACTGCTATTGTTATCGTTATTACTATTATTATTAGCACTATAACTGTTATTATTATCCTCATTCTATTATTCATATCTCTATTACTCTTGTGGTTATCCTTATAACTATTACTATTATCCTTATTTCTATTATTGTTAGCACTATAACTATTATTATTATTATCCTTATTACTATTATTATTATCGCTATGACTGTTATTGTTATCGTTATTACTATTATTATTAGCACTATAACTGTTATTATTATCCTCATTCTATTATTCATATCTCTATTACTCTTGTGGTTATCCTTATAACTATTACTATTATCCTTATTTCTATCATTGTTAGCACTATAACTATTATTATTATTATCCTTATTACTATTATTATTATCGCTATGACTTTTATTATTATCCTTATTCTATTATTACTATCCCTGTTACTCTTGTCTCTATCCTTATAACTATTATTATTATCCTTATTACTATTATTACTATCGCCATTACTCTTGTCTTTATCCTTATAACTATTACTATAATCCTTATTACTATTATTGTTAGCACTATAACTATTATTATTATCCTTATTACTATTATTATTATCGCTATGACTGTTATTATTATACTTCTTCTATTATTCATATCTCTATTACTCTTGTCTTTATCCTTATAAGTATTATTATTATCATTATTAATATTATTATTATCCCTATCACTCTTGTCTTTATCCTTATAGCTATTATTACTATCATTATTACTATTATTATTATCGCTATGACTGTTATTATTATACTTATTCTATTATTACTATCCCTGTTACTCTTCTCTCTATCCTCATAACTATTATTATTATCCTTATTACTATTATTATTATCGCTATGACTGTTATTATTATTCTTATTCTATTATTACTATTCCTATTACTCTTGTCTTTATCCTTATAACTATTATTATTATCCTTACTACAATTATTACTAGCACTATAACTATTATTATTATCCTTATTACTATTATTATTATCGCTATGTCTAATATTATTATCCTTATTACTATTATTATTATCGCTATAACAATTACTATTATCCTTATTACTATTATTATTATCGCTATGACTGTTATTATTATCCTTATTATATTATTACTATCCCTATTACTCTTGTCTTTATCCTTATAACTATTATTATTATCCTTATTACTATTATTATTAGCACTATAACTATTATTATTATCCTCATTACTGTTATTATTATCGCCATAACTGCTATTGTTATCGTTATTACTATTATTATTAGCACTATAACTGTTATTATTATCGTTATTACTATTATTATTAGCACTATAACTGTTATTATTATCCTCATTCTATTATTCATATCTCTATTACTCTTGTGGTTATCCTTATAACTATTACTATTATCCTTATTTCTATCATTGTTAGCACTATAACTATTATTATTATTATCCTTATTACTATTATTATTATCGCTATGACTGTTATTATTATCCTTATTCTATTATTACTATCCCTGTTACTCTTGTCTCTATCCTTATAACTATTATTATTATCCTTATTACTATTATTATTATCGCTATGACTGTTATTATTATACTTCTTCTATTATTACTATCCCTATTACACTTGTCTCTATCCTTATAACTATTATTATTATCCTCATTACTGTTATTATTATCGCCATAACTGCTATTGTTATCGTTATTACTATTATTATTAGCACTGTAACTGTTATTATTATCGTTATTACTATTATTATTAGCACTGTAACTGTTATTATTATCCTCATTCTATTATTAATATCCCTATTACTCTTGTGGTTATCCTTATAACTATTAGTATTATCCTTATTACTATTATTATTATCGCTATGACTGTTATTATTATTTTTATTCTATTATTACTATTCCTATTACTCTTGTCTCTATCCTTATAGCTATTATTATTATACTTATTTCTATTATTAGTAGCACTATAACTATTATTATTACCTTTATTACTATTATTATTATCGCTATATCTATTATTATTATCCTTATTATATTATTACTATCCCTATTACTCTTGTCTTTATCCTTATAACTATTATTATTATCCTTATTACTATTATTATTAGCACTATAACTATTATTATTATCCTCATTACTGTTATTATTATCGCCATAACTGCTATTGTTATCGTTATTACTATTATTATTAGCACTATAACTGTTAGTATTATCGTTATTACTATTATTATTAGCACTATAACTGTTATTATTATCCTCATTCTATTATTCATATCTCTATTACTCTTGTGGTTACCCTTATAACTATTACTATTATCCTTATTTCTATTATTGTTAGCACTATAACTATTATTATTATTATCCTTATTACTATTATTATTATCGCTATGACTGTTATTATTATTCTTATTCTATTATTACTATTCCTATTACTCTTGTCTTTATACTTATAACTATTATTATTATCCTCATTACTATTATTATTATCGCTATAACTGTTATTATTACCGTTATTACTATTATTATTAGCACTATAACTGTTATTATTATCGTTATTACTATTATTATTAGCACTGTAACTGTTATTATTATCCTCATTCTATTATTACTATCCCTATTACTCTTGTCTTTATCCTTATAAGTATTATTATTATCATTATTACTATTATTATTATCCCTATTACTCTTGTCTTTATCCTTATAACTATTATTATTATCCTTATTACTATTATTATTATCGCTATAACTATTACTATTATCCTTATTACTATTATTATTATCGCTATGACTGTTATTATTATACTTATTCTATTATTACTATCCCTGTTACTCTTGTCTCTATCCTTATAACTATTATTATTATCCTTATTACTATTATTAATATCGCTATGACTGTTATTATTATCCTTATTATATTATTACTATCCCTATTACTCTTGTCTTTATCCTTATAACTATTATTATTATCCTTATTACTATTATTATTAGCATTATAACTATTATTATTATCCTCATTACTGTTATTATTATCGCCATAACTGCTATTGTTATCGTTATTACTATTATTATTAGCACTATAACTGTTATTATTTTCGTTATTACTATTATTATTAGCACTATAACTGTTATTATTATCCTCATTCTATTATTCATATCCCTATTACTCTTGTGGTTATCCTTATAACTATTACTATTATCCTTATTTCTATTATTGTTAGCACTATATCTATTATTATTATTATCCTTATTACTATTATTATTATCGCTATGACTGTTATTATTATTCTTATTCTATTATTACTATTCCTATTACTCTTGTCTTTATACTTATAACTATTATTATTATCCTCATTACTATTATTATTATCGCTATAACTGTTATTATTACCGTTATTACTATTATTATTAGCACTATAACTGTTTTTATTATCGTTATTACTATTATTATTAGCACTGTAACTGTTATTATTATCCTCATTCTATTATTACTATCCCTATTACTCTTGTCTTTATCCTTATAACTATTATTATTATCCTTATTACTATTATTATTAGCACTATAACTATTATTATTATCCTCATTACTATTATTATTATCGCTATAACTGTCATTATTATCGTTATTCTATTATTACTATCCTTATTACTCTTGTCTTTATCCTTATAACTATTATTATTATCATTACTACAATTATTACTGGCACTATAACTATTATTATTATCCTTATTACTATTATTATTATCGCTATGTCTATTATTATTTTCCTTAACACTATTATTATTATCGCTATAACTATTACTATTATCCTTATTACTATTATTATTATCGCTATGACTGTTATTATTATACTTATTCTATTATTACTATCCCTGTTACTCTTGTCTCTATCCTTATAACTATTATTATTATCCTTATTACTATTATTATTATCGCTATGACTGTTATTATTATTCTTATTCTATTATTACTATTCCTATTACTCTTGTCTTTATCCTTATAACTATTATTATTATCCTTACTACAATTATTACTAGCACTATAACTATTATTATTATCCTTATTACTATTATTATTATCGCTATGTCTAATATTATTATCCTTATTACTATTATTATTATCGCTATAACAATTACTATTATCGCTATGACTGTTATTATTATCCTTATTATATTATTACTATCCCTATTACTCTTGTCTTTATCCTTATAACTATTATTATTATCCTTATTACTATTATTATTAGCACTATAACTATTATTATTATCCTCATTACTGTTATTATTATCGCCATAACTGCTATTGTTATCGTTATTACTATTATTATTAGCACTATAACTGTTATTATTATCGTTATTACTATTATTATTAGCACTATAACTGTTATTATTATCCTCATTCTATTATTCATATCTCTATTACTCTTGTGGTTATCCTTATAACTATTACTATTATCCTTATTTCTATCATTGTTAGCACTATAACTATTATTATTATTATCCTTATTACTATTATTATTATCGCTATGACTGTTATTATTATCCTTATTCTATTATTACTATCCCTGTTACTCTTGTCTCTATCCTTATAACTATTATTATTATCCTTATTACTATTATTATTATCGCTATGACTGTTATTATTATACTTCTTCTATTATTACTATCCCTATTACACTTGTCTCTATCCTTATAACTATTATTATTATCCTCATTACTGTTATTATTATCGCCATAACTGCTATTGTTATCGTTATTACTATTATTATTAGCACTGTAACTGTTATTATTATCGTTATTACTATTATTATTAGCACTGTAACTGTTATTATTATCCTCATTCTATTATTAATATCCCTATTACTCTTGTGGTTATCCTTATAACTATTAGTATTATCCTTATTACTATTATTATTATCGCTATGACTGTTATTATTATTTTTATTCTATTATTACTATTCCTATTACTCTTGTCTCTATCCTTATAGCTATTATTATTATACTTATTTCTATTATTAGTAGCACTATAACTATTATTATTACCTTTATTACTATTATTATTATCGCTATATCTATTATTATTATCCTTATTATATTATTACTATCCCTATTACTCTTGTCTTTATCCTTATAACTATTATTATTATCCTTATTACTATTATTATTAGCACTATAACTATTATTATTATCCTCATTACTGTTATTATTATCGCCATAACTGCTATTGTTATCGTTATTACTATTATTATTAGCACTATAACTGTTAGTATTATCGTTATTACTATTATTATTAGCACTATAACTGTTATTATTATCCTCATTCTATTATTCATATCTCTATTACTCTTGTGGTTACCCTTATAACTATTACTATTATCCTTATTTCTATTATTGTTAGCACTATAACTATTATTATTATTATCCTTATTACTATTATTATTATCGCTATGACTGTTATTATTATTCTTATTCTATTATTACTATTCCTATTACTCTTGTCTTTATACTTATAACTATTATTATTATCCTCATTACTATTATTATTATCGCTATAACTGTTATTATTACCGTTATTACTATTATTATTAGCACTATAACTGTTATTATTATCGTTATTACTATTATTATTAGCACTGTAACTGTTATTATTATCCTCATTCTATTATTACTATCCCTATTACTCTTGTCTTTATCCTTATAAGTATTATTATTATCATTATTACTATTATTATTATCCCTATTACTCTTGTCTTTATCCTTATAACTATTATTATTATCCTTATTACTATTATTATTATCGCTATAACTATTACTATTATCCTTATTTCTATTATTATTATCGCTATGACTGTTATTATTATACTTATTCTATTATTACTATCCCTGTTACTCTTGTCTCTATCCTTATAACTATTATTATTATCCTTATTACTATTATTAATATCGCTATGACTGTTATTATTATCCTTATTATATTATAACTATCCCTATTACTCTTGTCTTTATCCTTATAACTATTATTATTATCCTTATTACTATTATTATTAGCATTATAACTATTATTATTATCCTCATTACTGTTATTATTATCGCCATAACTGCTATTGTTATCGTTATTACTATTATTATTAGCACTATAACTGTTATTATTTTCGTTATTACTATTATTATTAGCACTATAACTGTTATTATTATCCTCATTCTATTATTCATATCCCTATTACTCTTGTGGTTATCCTTATAACTATTACTATTATCCTTATTTCTATTATTGTTAGCACTATATCTATTATTATTATTATCCTTATTACTATTATTATTATCGCTATGACTGTTATTATTATTCTTATTCTATTATTACTATTCCTATTACTCTTGTCTTTATACTTATAACTATTATTATTATCCTCATTACTATTATTATTATCGCTATAACTGTTATTATTACCGTTATTACTATTATTATTAGCACTATAACTGTTTTTATTATCGTTATTACTATTATTATTAGCACTGTAACTGTTATTATTATCCTCATTCTATTATTACTATCCCTATTACTCTTGTCTTTATCCTTATAACTATTATTATTATCCTTATTACTATTATTATTAGCACTATAACTATTATTATTATCCTCATTACTATTATTATTATCGCTATAACTGTCATTATTATCGTTATTCTATTATTACTATCCTTATTACTCTTGTCTTTATCCTTATAACTATTATTATTATCATTACTACAATTATTACTGGCACTATAACTATTATTATTATCCTTATTACTATTATTATTATCGCTATGTCTATTATTATTTTCCTTAACACTATTATTATTATCGCTATAACTATTACTATTATCCTTATTACTATTATTATTATCGCTATGACTGTTATTATTATACTTATTCTATTATTACTATCCCTGTTACTCTTGTCTCTATCCTTATAACTATTATTATTATCCTTATTACTATTATTATTATCGCTATAACTATTATTATTATCCTCATTACTATTATTATTATCGCTATAACTGTTATTATTACCGTTATCAGTATTATTATTAGCACTATAACTGTTATTATTATCGTTATTACTATTATTATTAGCACTGTAACTGTTATTATTATCCTCATTCTATTATTAATATCCCTATTACTCTTGTGGTTATCCGTATAACTATTATTATTATCCTTATTTCTATTATTAGTAGCACTGTAACTATTATTATTACCCTTATTACTATTATTATTATCGCTATATCTATTATTATTATCCTTATTACTATTATTATTACCCTTTTTACTATTATTATTATCGCTATAACTATTATTATTATCCTTATTACTATTATTATGATCGCTATGACTGTTATTATTATTCTTATTATATTATTACTATCCCTATTACTCTTGTCTTTATCCTTATAACTATTATTATTATCCTTATTACTATTATTATTAGCACTATAACTATTATTATTATCCTCATTACTGTTATTATTATCGCCATAACTGCTATTGTTATCGTTATTACTATTATTATTAGCACTATAACTGTTATTATTATCGTTATTACTATTATCATTAGCACTGTAACTGTTATTATTATCCTCATTCTATTATTAATATCCCTATTACTCTTGTGGTTATCCGTATAACTATTATTATTATCCTTATTTCTATTATTAGTAGCACTGTAACTATTATTATTACCCTTATTACTATTATTATTATCGCTATATCTATTATTATTATGCTTATTACTATTATTATTACCCTTTTTACTATTATTATTATCGCTATAACTATTATTATTATCCTTATTACTATTATTATTATCGCTATGACTGTTATTATTATTCTTATTCTATTATTACTATCCCTGTTACTCTTGTCTCTATCCTTATAACTATTATTATTATCCTTATTACTATTATTATTATCGCTATGACTGTTATTATTATCCTTATTATATTATTACTATCCCTATTGCTCTTGTCTTTATCCTTATATCTATTATTATTATCCTTATTACTATTATTATTAGCACTATAACTATTATTATTATCCTTATTACCGTTATTATTATCGCTATAACTATTATTATTATCCTCATTACTATTATTATTAGCACTGTAACAGTTATTATTATCCTCATTACTGTTATTATTATCGCCATAACTGCTATTGTTATCGTTATTACTATTATTATTAGCACTATAACTGTTATTATTATCCTCATTCTATTATTCATATCTCTATTACTCTTGTGGTTATCCTTATAACTATTACTATTATCCTTATTTCTATCATTGTTAGCACTATAACTATTATTATTATTATCCTTATTACTATTATTATTATCGCTATGACTTTTATTATTATCCTTATTCTATTATTACTATCCCTGTTACTCTTGTCTCTATCCTTATAACTATTATTATTATCCTTATTACTATTATTACTATCCCCATTACTCTTGTCTTTATCCTTATAACTATTACTATAATCCTTATTACTATTATTGTTAGCACTATAACTATTATTATTATCCTTATTACTATTATTATTATCGCTATGACTGTTATTATTATACTTCTTCTATTATTCATATCTCTATTCCTCTTGTCTTTATCCTTATAAGTATTATTATTATCATTATTACTATTATTATTATCCCTATCACTCTTGTCTTTATCCTTATAGCTATTATTACTATCATTATTACTATTATTATTAGCGCTATGACTGTTATTATTATACTTATTCTATTATTACTATCCCTGTTACTCTTCTCTCTATCCTTATAACTATTATTATTATCCTTATTACTATTATTATTATCGCTATGACTGTTATTATTATTTTTATTCTATTATTACTATTCCTATTACTCTTGTCTCTATCCTTATAGCTATTATTATTATACTTATTTCTATTATTAGTAGCACTATAACTATTATTATTACCTTTATTACTATTATTATTATCGCTATATCTATTATTATTATCCTTATTATATTATTACTATCCCTATTACTCTTGTCTTTATCCTTATAACTATTATTATTATCCTTATTACTATTATTATTAGCACTATAACTATTATTATTATCCTCATTACTGTTATTATTATCGCCATAACTGCAATTGTTATCGTTATTACTATTATTATTAGCACTATAACTGTTAGTATTATCGTTATTACTATTATTATTAGCACTATAACTGTTATTATTATCCTCATTCTATTATTCATATCTCTATTACTCTTGTGGTTACCCTTATAACTATTACTATTATCCTTATTTCTATTATTGTTAGCACTATAACTATTATTATTATTATCCTTATTACTATTATTATTATCGCTATGACTGTTATTATTATTCTTATTCTATTATTACTATTCCTATTACTCTTGTCTTTATACTTATAACTATTATTATTATCCTCATTACTATTATTATTATCGCTATAACTGTTATTATTACCGTTATTACTATTATTATTAGCACTATAACTGTTATTATTATCGTTATTACTATTATTATTAGCACTGTAACTGTTATTATTATCCTCATTCTATTATTACTATCCCTATTACTCTTGTCTTTATCCTTATAAGTATTATTATTATCATTATTACTATTATTATTATCCCTATTACTCTTGTCTTTATCCTTATAACTATTATTATTATCCTTATTACTATTATTATTATCGCTATAACTATTACTATTATCCTTATTACTATTATTATTATCGCTATGACTGTTATTATTATACTTATTCTATTATTACTATCCCTGTTACTCTTGTCTCTATCCTTATAACTATTATTATTATCCTTATTACTATTATTAATATCGCTATGACTGTTATTATTATCCTTATTATATTATTACTATCCCTATTACTCTTGTCTTTATCCTTATAACTATTATTATTATCCTTATTACTATTATTATTAGCACTATAACTATTATTATTATCCTCATTACTGTTATTATTATCGCCAAAACTGCTATTGTTATCGTTATTACTATTATTATTAGCACTATAACTGTTATTATTTTCGTTATTACTATTATTATTAGCACTATAACTGTTATTATTATCCTCATTCTATTATTCATATCCCTATTACTCTTGTGGTTATCCTTATAACTATTAGTATTATCCTTATTAGAATTATTATTATCGCTATGACTGTTATTATTATTTTTATTCTATTATTACTATTCCTATTACTCTTGTCTCTATCCTTATAGCTATTATTATTATACTTATTTCTATTATTAGTAGCACTATAACTATTATTATTACCTTTATTACTATTATTATTATCGCTATATCTATTATTATTATCCTTATTATATTATTACTATCCCTATTGCTCTTGTCTTTATCCTTATAACTATTATTATTATCCTTATTACTATTATTATTAGCACTATAACTATTATTATTATCCTCATTACTGTTATTATTATCGCCATAACTGCTATTGTTATCGTTATTACTATTATTATTAGCACTATAACTGTTAGTATTATCGTTATTACTATTATTATTAGCACTATAACTGTTATTATTATCCTCATTCTATTATTCATATCTCTATTACTCTTGTGGTTACCCTTATAACTATTACTATTATCCTTATTTCTATTATTGTTAGCACTATAACTATTATTATTATTATCCTTATTACTATTATTATTATCGCTATGACTGTTATTATTATTCTTATTCTATTATTACTATTCCTATTACTCTTGTCTTTATACTTATAACTATTATTATTGTCCTCATTACTATTATTATTATCGCTATAACTGTTATTATTACCGTTATTACTATTATTATTAGCACTATAACTGTTATTATTATCGTTATTACTATTATTATTAGCACTGTAACTGTTATTATTATCCTCATTCTATTATTACTATCCCTATTACTCTTGTCTTTATCCTTATAAGTATTATTATTATCATTATTACTATTATTATTATCCCTATTACTCTTGTCTCTATCCTTATAGCTATTATTATTATACTTATTTCTATTATTAGTAGCACTATAACTATTATTATTACCTTTATTACTATTATTATTATCGCTATATCTATTATTATTATCCTTATTATATTATTACTATCCCTATTACTCTTGTCTTTATCCTTATAACTATTATTATTATCCTTATTACTATTATTATTAGCACTATAACTATTATTATTATCCTCATTACTGTTATTATTATCGCCATAACTGCTATTGTTATCGTTATTACTATTATTATTAGCACTATAACTGTTAGTATTATCGTTATTACTATTATTATTAGCACTATAACTGTTATTATTATCCTCATTCTATTATTCATATCTCTATTACTCTTGTGGTTACCCTTATAACTATTACTATTATCCTTATTTCTATTATTGTTAGCACTATAACTATTATTATTATTATCCTTATTACTATTATTATTATCGCTATGACTGTTATTATTATTCTTATTCTATTATTACTATTCCTATTACTCTTGTCTTTATACTTATAACTATTATTATTATCCTCATTACTATTATTATTATCGCTATAACTGTTATTATTACCGTTATTACTATTATTATTAGCACTATAACTGTTATTATTATCGTTATTACTATTATTATTAGCACTGTAACTGTTATTATTATCCTCATTCTATTATTACTATCCCTATTACTCTTGTCTTTATCCTTATAAGTATTATTATTATCATTATTACTATTATTATTATCCCTATTACTCTTGTCTTTATCCTTATAACTATTATTATTATCCTTATTACTATTATTATTATCGCTATAACTATTACTATTATCCTTATTACTATTATTATTATCGCTATGACTGTTATTATTATACTTATTCTATTATTACTATCCCTGTTACTCTTGTCTCTATCCTTATAACTATTATTATTATCCTTATTACTATTATTAATATCGCTATGACTGTTATTATTATCCTTATTATATTATTACTATCCCTATTACTCTTGTCTTTATCCTTATAACTATTATTATTATCCTTATTACTATTATTATTAGCATTATAACTATTATTATTATCCTCATTACTGTTATTATTATCGCCATAACTGCTATTGTTATCGTTATTACTATTATTATTAGCACTATAACTGTTATTATTTTCGTTATTACTATTATTATTAGCACTATAACTGTTATTATTATCCTCATTCTATTATTCATATCCCTATTACTCTTGTGGTTATCCTTATAACTATTACTATTATCCTTATTTCTATTATTGTTAGCACTATATCTATTATTATTATTATCCTTATTACTATTATTATTATCGCTATGACTGTTATTATTATTCTTATTCTATTATTACTATTCCTATTACTCTTGTCTTTATACTTATAACTATTATTATTATCCTCATTACTATTATTATTATCGCTATAACTGTCATTATTACCGTTATTACTATTATTATTAGCACTATAACTGTTTTTATTATCGTTATTACTATTATTATTAGCACTGTAACTGTTATTATTATCCTCATTCTATTATTACTATCCCTATTACTCTTGTCTTTATCCTTATAACTATTATTATTATCCTTATTACTATTATTATTAGCACTATAACTATTATTATTATCCTCATTACTATTATTATTATCGCTATAACTGTCATTATTATCGTTATTCTATTATTACTATCCTTATTACTCTTGTCTTTATCCTTATAACTATTATTATTATCATTACTACAATTATTACTGGCACTATAACTATTATTATTATCCTTATTACTATTATTATTATCGCTATGTCTATTATTATTTTCCTTAACACTATTATTATTATCGCTATAACTATTACTATTATCCTTATTACTATTATTATTATCGCTATGACTGTTATTATTATACTTATTCTATTATTACTATCCCTGTTACTCTTGTCTCTATCCTTATAACTATTATTATTATCCTTATTACTATTATTATTATCGCTATAACTATTATTATTATCCTCATTACTATTATTATTATCGCTATAACTGTTATTATTACCGTTATCAGTATTATTATTAGCACTATAACTATTATTATTATCCTCATTACTATTATTATTATCGCTATAACTGTTATTATTACCGTTATTACTATTATTATTAGCACTATAACTGTTATTATTATCGTTATTACTATTATTATTAGCACTGTAACTGTTATTATTATCCTCATTCTATTATTACTATCCCTATTACTCTTGTCTTTATCCTTATAAGTATTATTATTATCATTATTTCTATTATTAGTAGCACTGTAACTATTATTATTACCCTTATTACTATTATTATTATCGCTATATCTATTATTATTATGCTTATTACTATTATTATTACCCTTTTTACTATTATTATTATCGCTATAACTATTATTATTATCCTTATTACTATTATTATTATCGCTATGACTGTTATTATTATTCTTATTCTATTATTACTATCCCTGTTACTCTTGTCTCTATCCTTATAACTATTATTATTATCCTTATTACTATTATTATTATCGCTATGACTGTTATTATTATCCTTATTATATTATTACTATCCCTATTACTCTTGTCTTTATCCTTATATCTATTATTATTATCCTTATTACTATTATTATTAGCACTATTACTATTATTATTATCCTTATTACTGTTATTATTATCGCTATAACTATTATTATTATCCTCATTACTATTATTATTATCGCTATAACTGTTATTATTACCGTTATTACTATTATTATTAGCACTGTAACTGTTATTATTATCCTCATTACTGTTATTATTATCGCCATAACTGCTATTGTTATCGTTATTACTATTATTATTAGCACTATAACTGTTATTATTATCC
The DNA here is from genome assembly GCA_945859555.1 of Megachile ligniseca. Classification (NCBI taxonomy): domain Eukaryota; kingdom Metazoa; phylum Arthropoda; class Insecta; order Hymenoptera; family Megachilidae; genus Megachile; species Megachile ligniseca. The sequence continues at coordinate 85,651 of CAMAOC010000211.1, forward strand.
TCATTCTATTATTCATATCTCTATTACTCTTGTGGTTATCCTTATAACTATTACTATTATCCTTATTTCTATCATTGTTAGCACTATAACTATTATTATTATTATCCTTATTACTATTATTATTATCGCTATGACTGTTATTATTATCCTTATTCTATTATTACTATCCCTGTTACTCTTGTCTCTATCCTTATAACTATTATTATTATCCTTATTACTATTATTATTATCGCTATGACTGTTATTATTATACTTCTTCTATTATTACTATCCCTATTACACTTGTCTCTATCCTTATAACTATTATTACTATCCTCATTACTGTTATTATTATCGCCATAACTGCTATTGTTATCGTTATTACTATTATTATTAGCACTATAACTGTTATTATTATCGTTATTACTATTATTATTAGCACTATAACTGTTATTATTATCCTCATTCTATTATTCATATCTCTATTACTCTTGTGGTTACCCTTATAACTATTACTATTATCCTTATTTCTATTATTGTTAGCACTATAACTATTATTATTATTATCCTTATTACTATTATTATTATCGCTATGACTGTTATTATTATTCTTATTCTATTATTACTATTCCTATTAGTCTTGTCTTTATCCTTATAACTATTATTATTGTCCTTATTACTATTATTATTATCGCTATAACTATTACTATTATCCTTATTACTATTATTATTATCGCTATGACTGTTATTATTATACTTATTCTATTATTACTATCCCTGTTACTCTTGTCTCTATCCTTATAACTATTATTATTATCCTTATTACTATTATTAATATCGCTATGACTGTTATTATTATCCTTATTATATTATTACTATCCCTATTACTCTTGTCTTTATCCTTATAACTATTATTATTATCCTTATTACTATTATTATTAGCACTATAACTATTATTATTATCCTCATTACTGTTATTATTATCGCCATAACTGCTATTGTTATCGTTATTACTATTATTATTAGCACTATAACTGTTATTATTTTCGTTATTACTATTATTATTAGCACTATAACTGTTATTATTATCCTCATTCTATTATTCATATCTCTATTACTCTTGTGGTTATCCTTATAACTATTACTATTATCCTTATTTCTATTATTGTTAGCACTATATCTATTATTATTATTATCCTTATTACTATTATTATTATCGCTATGACTGTTATTATTATTCTTATTCTATTATTACTATTCCTATTACTCTTGTCTTTATACTTATAACTATTATTATTATCCTCATTACTATTATTATTATCGCTATAACTGTTATTATTACCGTTATTACTATTATTATTAGCACTATAACTGTTATTATTATCGTTATTACTATTATTATTAGCACTATAACTATTATTATTATCCTCATTACTATTATTATTATCGCTATAACTGTCATTATTATCGCTATTCTATTATTACTATCCTTATTACTCTTGTCTTTATCCTTATAACTATTATTATTATCATTACTACAATTATTACTGGCACTATAACTATTATTATTATCCTTATTACTATTATTATTATCGCTATGTCTATTATTATTTTCCTTAACACTATTATTATTATCGCTATAACTATTACTATTATCCTTATTACTATTATTATTATCGCTATGACTGTTATTATTATACTTATTCTATTATTACTATCCCTGTTACTCTTGTCTCTATCCTTATAACTATTATTATTATCCTTATTACTATTATTATTATCGCTATAACTATTATTATTATCCTCATTACTATTATTATTATCGCTATAACTGTTATTATTACCGTTATCACTATTATTATTAGCATTATAACTGTTATTATTATCGTTATTACTATTATTATTAGCACTGTAACTGTTATTATTATCCTCATTCTATTATTAATATCCCTATTACTCTTGTGGTTATCCGTATAACTATTATAATTATCCTTATTTCTATTATTAGTAGCACTGTAACTATTATTAGTACCCTTATTACTATTATTATTATCGCTATATCTATTATTATTATCCTTATTACTATTATTATTACCCTTTTTACTATTATTATTATCGCTATAACTATTATTATTATCCTTATTACTATTATTATTATCGCTATGACTGTTATTATTATTCTTATTCTATTATTACTATCCCTGTTACTCTTGTCTCTATCCTTATAACTATTATTATTATCCTTATTACTATTATTATGATCGCTATGACTGTTATTATTATCCTTATTATATTATTACTATCCCTATTACTCTTGTCTTTATCCTTATAACTATTATTATTATCCTTATTACTATTATTATTAGCACTATAACTATTATTATTATCCTCATTACTGTTATTATTATCGCCATAACTGCTATTGTTATCGTTATTACTATTATTATTAGCACTATAACTGTTATTATTATCGTTATTACTATTATTATTAGCACTGTAACTGTTATTATTATCCTCATTCTATTATTACTATCCCTATTACTCTTGTCTTTATCCTTATAACTATTATTATTATCCTTATTACTATTATTATTAGCACTATAACTATTATTATTATCCTCATTACTATTATTATTATCGCTATAACTGTCATTATTATCGTTATTCTATTATTACTATCCTTATTACTCTTGTCTTTATCCTTATAACTATTATTATTATCATTACTACAATTATTACTGGCACTATAACTATTATTATTATCCTTATTACTATTATTATTATCGCTATGTCTATTATTATTTTCCTTAACACTATTATTATTATCGCTATAACTATTACTATTATCCTTATTACTATTATTATTATCGCTATGACTGTTATTATTATACTTATTCTATTATTACTATCCCTGTTACTCTTGTCTCTATCCTTATAACTATTATTATTATCCTTATTACTATTATTATTATCGCTATAACTATTATTATTATCCTCATTACTATTATTATTATCGCTATAACTGTTATTATTACCGTTATCACTATTATTATTAGCACTATAACTGTTATTATTATCGTTATTACTATTATTATTAGCACTGTAACTGTTATTATTATCCTCATTCTATTATTAATATCCCTATTACTCTTGTGGTTATCCGTATAACTATTATTATTATCCTTATTTCTATTATTAGTAGCACTGTAACTATTATTATTACCCTTATTACTATTATTAGTATCGCTATATCTATTATTATTATCCTTATTACTATTATTATTACCCTTTTTACTATTATTATTATCGCTATAACTATTATTATTATCCTTATTACTATTATTATTATCGCTATGACTGTTATTATTATACTTATTCTATTATTACTATCCCTGTTACTCTTGTCTCTATCCTTATAACTATTATTATTATCCTTATTACTATTATTAATATCGCTATGACTGTTATTATTATCCTTATTATATTATTACTATCCCTATTACTCTTGTCTTTATCCTTATAACTATTATTATTATCCTTATTACTATTATTATTAGCACTATAACTATTATTATTATCCTCATTACTGTTATTATTATCGCCATAACTGCTATTGTTATCGTTATTACTATTATTACTAGCACTATAACTGTTATTATTATCGTTATTACTATTATTATTAGCACTGTAACTGTTATTATTATCCTCATTCTATTATTAATATCCCTATTACTCTTGTGGTTATCCGTATAACTATTATTATTATCCTTATTTCTATTATTAGTAGCACTGTAACTATTATTATTACCCTTATTACTATTATTATTATCGCTATATCTATTATTATTATGCTTATTACTATTATTATTACCCTTTTTACTATTATTATTATCGCTATAACTATTATTATTATCCTTATTACTATTATTATTATCGCTATGACTGTTATTATTATTCTTATTCTATTATTATTATCGCTATTACTGTTATTATTATCCTTATTATATTATTACTATCCCTATTACTCTTGTCTTTATCCTTATATCTATTATTATTAACCTTATTACTATTATTATTAGCACTATAACTATTATTATTATCCTTATTACTGTTATTATTATCGCTATAACTATTATTATTATCCTCATTACTATTATTATTATCGCTATAACTGTTATTATTACCGTTATTACTATTATTATTAGCACTGTAACTGTTATTATTATCCTCATTCTATTATTAATATCCCTATTACTCTTGTGGTTATCCTTATAACTATTACTATTATCCTTATTTCTATTATTGTTAGCACTATATCTATTATTATTATTATCCTTATTACTATTATTATTATCGCTATGACTGTTATTATTATTCTTATTCTATTATTACTATTCCTATTACTCTTGTCTTTATACTTATAACTATTATTATTATCCTCATTACTATTATTATTATCGCTATAACTGTTATTATTACCGTTATTACTATTATTATTAGCACTATAACTGTTATTATTATCGTTATTACTATTATTATTAGCACTGTAACTGTTATTATTATCCTCATTCTATTATTACTATCCCTATTACTCTTGTCTTTATCCTTATAACTATTATTATTATCCTTATTACTATTATTATTAGCACTATAACTATTATTATTATCCTCATTACTATTATTATTATCGCTATAACTGTCATTATTATCGCTATTCTATTATTACTATCCTTATTACTCTTGTCTTTATCCTTATAACTATTATTATTATCATTACTACAATTATTACTGGCACTATAACTATTATTATTATCCTTATTACTATTATTATTATCGCTATGTCTATTATTATTTTCCTTAACACTATTATTATTATCGCTATAACTATTACTATTATCCTTATTACTATTATTATTATCGCTATGACTGTTATTATTATACTTATTCTATTATTACTATCCCTGTTACTCTTGTCTCTATCCTTATAACTATTATTATTATCCTTATTACTATTATTATTATCGCTATAACTATTATTATTATCCTCATTACTATTATTATTATCGCTATAACTGTTATTATTACCGTTATCACTATTATTATTAGCACTATAACTGTTATTATTATCGTTATTACTATTATTATTAGCACTGTAACTGTTATTATTATCCTCATTCTATTATTAATATCCCTATTACTCTTGTGGTTATCCGTATAACTATTATTATTATCCTTATTTCTATTATTAGTAGCACTGTAACTATTATTATTACCCTTATTACTATTATTAGTATCGCTATATCTATTATTATTATCCTTATTACTATTATTATTACCCTTTTTACTATTATTATTATCGCTATAACTATTATTATTATCCTTATTACTATTATTATTATCGCTATGACTGTTATTATTATACTTATTCTATTATTACTATCCCTGTTACTCTTGTCTCTATCCTTATAACTATTATTATTATCCTTATTACTATTATTAATATCGCTATGACTGTTATTATTATCCTTATTATATTATTACTATCCCTATTACTCTTGTCTTTATCCTTATAACTATTATTATTATCCTTATTACTATTATTATTAGCACTATAACTATTATTATTATCCTCATTACTGTTATTATTATCGCCATAACTGCTATTGTTATCGTTATTACTATTATTACTAGCACTATAACTGTTATTATTATCGTTATTACTATTATTATTAGCACTGTAACTGTTATTATTATCCTCATTCTATTATTAATATCCCTATTACTCTTGTGGTTATCCGTATAACTATTATTATTATCCTTATTTCTATTATTAGTAGCACTGTAACTATTATTATTACCCTTATTACTATTATTATTATCGCTATATCTATTATTATTATGCTTATTACTATTATTATTACCCTTTTTACTATTATTATTATCGCTATAACTATTATTATTATCCTTATTACTATTATTATTATCGCTATGACTGTTATTATTATTCTTATTCTATTATTATTATCGCTATTACTGTTATTATTATCCTTATTATATTATTACTATCCCTATTACTCTTGTCTTTATCCTTATATCTATTATTATTAACCTTATTACTATTATTATTAGCACTATAACTATTATTATTATCCTTATTACTGTTATTATTATCGCTATAACTATTATTATTATCCTCATTACTATTATTATTATCGCTATAACTGTTATTATTACCGTTATTACTATTATTATTAGCACTGTAACTGTTATTATTATCCTCATTCTATTATTAATATCCCTATTACTCTTGTGGTTATCCGTATAACTATTATTATTATCCTTATTTCTATTATTAGTAGCACTATAACTATTATTATTACCCTTATTACTATTATTATTATCGCTATATCTATTATTATTATCCTCATTACTGTTATTATTATCGCCATAACTGCTATTGTTATCGTTATTTCTATTATTATTAGCACTCTAACTGTTATTATTATCGTTATTTCTATTATTATTAGCACTATAACTGTTATTATTATCCTCATTCTATTATTCATATCTCTATTACTCTTGTGGTTATCCTTATAACTATTACTATCATCCTTATTTCTATTATTGTTAGCACTATAACTATTATTATTATTATCCTTATTACTATTATTATTATCGCTATGACTGTTATTATTATACTTATTCTATTACTACTATCCCTGTTACTCTTGTCTCTATCCTTATAACTATTATTATTATCCTTATTACTATTATTATTATCGCTATGACTGTTATTATTATTCTTATTGTATTATTATTAACCCTATTACTCTTGTCTTTATCCTTATAAGTATTATTATTATCATTATTACTATTATTATTATCCCTATTACTCGTGCCTTTATCCTTATAGCTATTATTACTATCATTATTACTATTATTATTATCGCTATGACTGTTATTATTACCGTTATTACTATTATTATTAGCACTATAACTGTTATTATTATCGTTATTACTATTATTATTAGCACTGTAACTGTTATTATTATCCTCATTCTATTATTGCTATAACTATTACTCTTGTCTTTATCCTTATAACTATTATTATTATCCTTATTACTATTATTATTAGCACTATAACTATTATTATTATCCTCATTACTATTATTATTATCGCTATAACTGTTATTATTATCGTTATTCTATTATTACTATCCCTATTACTCTTGTCTTTATCCTTATAACTATTATTATTATCGTTACTACAATTATTACTGGCACTATAACTATTATTATTATCCTTATTACTATTATTATTATCGCTATGTCTATTATTATTTTCCTTAACACTATTATTATTATCGCTATAACTATTATTATTATCCTCATTACTATTATTATTATCGCTATAACTGTTATTATTACCGTTATCACTATTATTATTAGCACTATAACTGTTATTATTATCGTTATTACTATAATTATTAGCACTATAACTGTTATTATTATCCTCATTCCATTATTCATATCTCTATTACTCTTGTGGTTATCCTTATAACTATTACTATTATCCTTATTTCTATCATTGTTAGCAATATAACTATTATTATTATTATCCTTATTACTATTATTATTATCGCTATGACTGTTATTATTATCCTTATTCTATTATTACTATCCCTGTTACTCTTGTCTCTATCCTTATAACTATTATTATTATCCTTATTACTATTATTATTATCGCTATGACTGTTATTATTATACTTCTTCTATTATTACTATCCCTATTACACTTGTCTCTATCCTTATAACTATTATTATTATCCTCATTACTGTTATTATTATCGCCATAACTGCTATTGTTATCGTTATTACTATTATTATTAGCACTGTAACTGTTATTATTATCGTTATTACTATTATTATTAGCACTGTAACTGTTATT